>JAOUQX010000040.1:10218732-10228992 GCA_028566295.1 Liobagrus marginatus
GGTTTTTGTACGCCGTCGAGTAGGAGAAAGGATGGTTCCTCGGTGTGTGACACCAACTGTCAAACATGGAGGAGGAATATACTGTGTGTGTGTGTGTGTGTGTGTGTGTGTGTGTGTGTGTATACATATATATACATATATATACATACACACACACACACACATACATATACATACACACATTGTATATTCATTCAAAGATGTATACATACATCTTTTTCTTATTCTGCCATCTTCATCCATCATCAAAAATTGGGGAGTTCTAAAACTTTTGACCGGTAGTGTGTGTATATATATACACATACATACACACACACAAATATATACCGTATTTTCCGGCGTATAAGACAACCCCCCTATTTTCCCAGTGAAAACTTGGGTTTTGTGCTATACTCGCCGTATAAGACTACTCCCCCCTTCCGAGACAACACCATTTAAAAAACAACATCAGACACAAAAAAAAAAAATAAACCATCAGATTTGATTTAAACATGGTAATTTTAATGAAAACGGTTGACTTCCTGGTACTTAAAATCCTTCTAAATCCTCTTCTTTGACAATACCATTAAAAAAAAAATCAGAAACATAAAAAAACATGCGATTGGATCCTACGCTACCAGGAAGCCCTGTCGTTCAGGTCAGTCCTGTGCTACTAGTATATAGTATCGCGAGAACAGTCCGTGACAGGGCTCGCGCGAGATAGAGAATGCGGAAGTTTATGTAAACAGAGATTTACCTCGTAATCCACGGCATTGTTGTATGTTCACCTCCACGTAAAGAAAAATAAAGAAGCTCAGTGTTATGGTTAACCGTGTCCGTGCTTCTAGACAAGACAATATTCTGATTATTCAGCAACAGAATGCATCGCCGTTCCTCAGGATTGGCTGAGCGGCATGCACTGTATACAGCATTGCCGAGCACACAGTAGGCTTTTTAACATCTTTTTGGCGACTTCTTCACCCGGTCATTTTCTGTACCCGCCATAGACGTAAAACGACCCCCCCTATTTTGGTATTATAATTTGGGTATAGAAAGTCGTCTTGTATGCCGGAAAACATGGTATATAAAACGCACTCACGCACGTGTGAGAATCTGATGAATTGAAGGCAAAAATATTGGAAAGAAAGGTTTACGGAAAGTGTATGCTTCACAAAGTATTTATAATGCTGAGCATTATAGGCTAAAGGTAGTTTGGCAAACAGGCATTTTTAATTGTAATAAAGAATATTGATTCTGCTTATAGTTGGAAGTCTCTAATATTTGACTGAAATCCTATTTTACTTTTGTGTGTTTAAAATAGGCTTTCAGATGAGGACTGGAATCCAGAGTCCAGTCCAGAGCAATGGAAGAGACCACAAAGCTCATTGTCTGCATCTGCTGAATCCACTTGAATCTGCTGCAGGTAGAGGTAAAGGGGGAGACAGGGCGAGAGGTAGCCAGTCATGGCCTGCTGGCATTCCCTAGCACCTTACAGGAAATATGGCACAACATGGATGAGGAAGATATTAGGCCTCCCCAACCTATGTTTCGGCCTGCTCATACAACTGCAGTTGTTTTAGCTTTTGTTTTCATCTGTGCTTAAGACCACCGTTCAGCACATGAATGCCTATGGAGCATAAAATATCAGCAGATAAGAGAAGAGTTTCTGCAGAGAAGATTTGAAGTTTTACCTGGCACTTGTTTTGTGCATGGGTCTTGGAGGGGGTCTCAAATCTATCATGTTCCATAACGAAGGTTATGGAGAAATGCAGAAAATGAAAATGTTTTGATTCGGATGCCTGCAGGACATTCCAAATCAAAACATCTCCATAGATGAGAGGATGGTGGGATCCAAGATGAAGTCTGAACTCAAGAAGTACATGAAGAACAAACCCACTAAATTGGACTACAAGCTTTGTTTCTTGGCAGACTCAATGTAAGCAATCTCAGAAAAGGATGATCTATGAGTCGGTCATGGCACTCATAGATGAAAAGATGTTGGGTGCTTGTTACAAACTGTACATTAACCCAAACTCTAACTTTTACACCAGTCTTATGATTTTCAGAGATCTCTTTTCCATCAGCATCTGGCCAGAGCAAAAAATGTAAGACCCCTGACCCAGAAAGCATTCAGAGAAAGGCATGTTTTGGAATCAGGCACAGCTCCTCCTCAGGCTTCAGAAGTCGATAGGCACAACCCAAAACACATCGCAGAGGACGGTTCTGCGGGGATGGCGAAAGTGCAAGCTTTGACTCCAGCGCCACCGGAACCCTGAACAGGATAAGCACTAGACAATGAATGAATGAGATAATAAATAGATGAGGTCAATATTTGCAGCTCGCTCTGTAAAGGTGTCACCTCGCCATCCCCTCCACCCAGGACGCAGAGGTTGAGATCAGGTCTTGACCCAAGGTTGCTGGTGAGTCATTAGCGATGGCTGGTTAGCCGAAGACAGGTAAGAGCCACCTTGAGAAAAGGCACAACCTAATGCAGGCACAGCCAAAAAAAATTAGGTCTGAGAAGTTCTAAGGAGGGCGATGAAGTGAGAGAAGCCATTGCTGGTGTGAGACGGTAAGTGCTTGAAATGATTCTCTCTCTTACAAGGAGCTATTTTGTTCCATCTAATGCACACATTAGAAAAAGATTTCCTAGGCCTGAAACCCAAAGGTTAGATTATCCTAATTTCATTCAAAGTTTCTTTGTTCTGCTTACACACTTTGTGCCGCTTTCCTTCCTCCTTATTTGCAGTAGGTGTCTTTGGAGTCAGCCCAGTTGGAGAAAATGTGACTGGCTGCCATGGGGCAGTACTAGATAAGTACTGTGGTATGCCCAGTGTTGCTAATTTCAGTTGTTCTCGTCTTACACACTCTCATTTTGTCTCCGTCTCCTGTTTCTGTCTTTCAGTGGCTTTGGATTCCAGCTTTTATAGTGAATGCCCTTCCTACACTTAGTGAGTGTCTTCCTACACTTTGTAAAATCTAAATAATTGCTTTAGGTTTGCAGTACAGGCAGTCGTCAACTTACGACCTATGCAACTTACGACTATTCGACTTTACGACCACAATCGCTAGCCACGGCGTACAACAGTGCGTACCAGCTTCCGTCAGCACTACCATTTCCGCGTGCACCATTTCAACAGTTATCCTAGCTGTCTTAGATATTTTTCATCAAATCCCTCCCAAGATGTCTACCAAGAGGAAATTGTCTTTGTCTACGCCTCAGCCTGCCAAGAAGGAAAGAAAGGCCATCGAGCTTGACACGAAAATGAAGGTACAGTAATTAAGCAGTACGAAGGAGGAAAGAAAGTGAATGTGATCGCATGTGATACGAAGTTATCACTCGACTGTGTCGACGATTTTGAAAGAAAATTATGATAAAATACTACTTAAAGACTTTTATAACATCATTTCACAGTACTGTACATATAGCCTACTCGACTTACGACCAAATCGTGTTACAACCGGTCTGTCGGAACCAATCGTGGTCGTAAGTCGACGACAACTTTTACCTATTCAGCAATTGTATATTTACTTTAATTAGAAGTTTGCTGTTTGATTTATTTAATTGAAAAGTTAGTTACAAATGTTGTAAAAATAATTAACATGTTTTGTGTTTTCATTAGTTATATGAGAAATGGTCACTGATCAAATCTAGTTTTTGTTACTCGAATTGTTTAAAATAAAGACTAGACTTGTTAAGAATATTCTGAATTTGTATTTATTCTTGTGTGGTTTGGTGAGCAGAGCAGTTCTGATTGATGTACATACAGTTTTTACTGATTAGAGGTTGTTTGGTCAGCAGAGTCTCCAAATGGAAAAAGGACGCTGGTACCTAATTTGAAATAAAACCTTATAGAAGCTACATTTTTGAAAGTATCCGTCTATAAATTTGAAAGATAACATGGTCAGACACTGAGCTTTATCTTTTTGGTGTTTTCAGGCCTTTGACATCATTTTGACATCCTTTTTTCCCTAAATGAATTTCATTCAGAGATATCGTGAGACACTTTCATGTATATTTAACCATGGTTTACTCTGCTGCGATACAACTCTATGAGCTAACTCTTGGGTAATAAAATATAAACTGTCTAGTTTCAAAAAAGACCCTCTTTGTGAATATCCCCCACAGGGTTCAAGATCTACAGACATTTATTTGGTCAAAAATAGGGGTGCAGGTTAAGAGGTTAAGAGGGACAGTTGTGTAAGGACGGGCACTTGACGTTCTTGTGCTCGGATTCCCAATCAGTGGACATTGATAACTTTGCAATGAACATTTTAGTGCAGAACCTGTAATCAACTTGGAACTCTGCTAATTAATAACGCCCCAAGTTAGCTGGGATGGGCTCCAGCGCTTGTGAACAGGATAAGATAATGAATTAATACCTTGCAGGTATTAATATGAAACTCGGTACACATATAAAGCTCATTGAGCCAAACAACTTTCACGCTGCATGTCATGTTGGCTCAACAAGAAGTCGACTATTCAGGGCTCTGTAAAAAACTGCTTGGTGTTGATTTCGATGTACTCCTCCTAGGATTTTTAACTGATTGCCGATCACAAGAAATTAGGGATGCACAATTGGCAGTGGATTTTTTGATATCTTAAACGGTTTTGCCATGGCGAGGAGATGGATTTAGAGCAACAAATGAGAAAGTGTCTAATAACCTCCTCAAACATTGTCGGATTTTGATCAAACTTCAGGAGTTTGTTCGTTGTATGAGGCTGATTACATAAACATGAGTATTATGAGTCAAAGGTATAGTGCTTCCAACTAGCATCAGGAAGTGTGTCCCTATTAAAAATGTTTTGAAATCACAAATCATTATCGTAAATCATTGCTTATTTTTTACCTATTTGCTTCAAACTTGATTAGAATAATGACAACACATGACAAATGTAAAACTATAAAGGGATTCTTGATCTTATATAGTGTTGCCATTTCTCGGTTTCAAACTTTAATATTATTTTCTGGTATTTTTTAGGTAATTGCCGTGCTTAGAATTTCATGAAACTCAACACACACATCAGCATCAATGACCGTTAGACACTGGAAAAAGCTCATAAATGGGAGTGGAGAATGTGCTCTATAGTGCAATCATTTGTCAAAAGTTGGGTGGTTAGTCTTGGCTACAGACACCAAACTCTGTACATATTGGTGCACTTTTGTAGTATCTAGCTGTGTTGTTTGGTTTTATGTAGCTTTATGTTTTATGTTGTCTATGTGCCTCTCTGTTTTATGTAGCACCATGGTCCTGGAGAAACATTTTTCTCGTTTCACTGTGAATTGCATCAGCTTCATATGTTTGAAATGATAATAAAGCTTCTTGACTTGACATTCGCTCTGACCAACAGGAAGTCCGGTATTTTGGGTTGAATGTGAATTTTGGGAAAATTCAGGCTGTAGAATTCTGCATACTCCTAGCAGAATCATACAATTCACATCAACCTTTGTCTACATGATGCCAACACATTCAGGAAACCAAATTCCAAAGTGATTCTAGATATCTTGAATGGTGTGGCCATGGCAGTTTTTTTTTTTTTATTAACTGTGAAACAGGAAACCGTAATTATCTGATAACTTTAAAGTGAATTATCCAAACACTTCAAAACTTTTTACATTTTGTATCTGAAAATGATCCATTAATTTGTGGGCCTAGTAAAAAAGCATGGATGTCTCCCTACCCCAGGTCTTTTATTACAGACTCTTCAAGAGCCACTTATTATAGACACTTAAGAACACATAGGCCTTAGATTTAATGAACCCCTGTGCTAATGTATAAGGCCAATATAATTTCACCCTCACCTCACTGTGGTCAGACAGCTGCATGATTCCATTTAGAATTTTTTTGGGGTCTTTCTCTCTTATGGTAAAATTCCACTCATCGTTTCCAGAGTCGTTACCACCTGAAGCCTGGCCATCCCGTTCCCTAAGTAGAGACATAAGTTGATGTTAACTAAAAGTGCCAAAAATTGGCAAAAGAGCTGTAGCAATGTTTTTAAAAGTTCGCTGTCGTGATTAAATAATCTAAGGTGAAAAAGTTTTGAAAAAGAAATCCCAGACTACATGGCCTATTACCAGAGCCAATCCTAATAAATTCTGAAAAGGTAAACAATAGATAAAACTATTCAATAAACAGGTAAATGTGTGTTGTAACTTTTAATTGTGTTTTACTGCCAGTGTGCTTAGTAAACCTTGACGCACCTTAGAAAAAGTTTCTTTGTCTACTAATTTCAAATACACATCTTGTTTATGTGTCTTTGTTCAGTTTTCGTTTGAAGAGAATAAAAAGGCAATTAATCTGTGCTTACGAATCAGACTCATCTGAGCTTGAATCCTCTCGACTCTGCTCAGACTTCCACCTCTTGTACCGGTCAATGAGCTCTGTGAGGTACGAGGTCTTTTTAGCGCAACGTACAATAAGCTTATGTTTCAGCAGCTCTTTGGCTGTAGGTCTCTGCAGAGAGAAAAATACAACAGAGGCATCCAGCTAAATGAAAAGCATACACAACAGTCAATGTCCTAGAAAGAGACTGACAGGAATAAGTTGAAGTTTTAAATACAGCAACACAGAGACAGAATATGTTAGTGCATTATTAGATGCTTACAAAGCTTGGCTCTTTGTTGAGACAGGCTTCCACAAACTCTTTTAATGGTTTACTGTAGTTTCCCTCCAAAGTTGGCGGGTTGTTCTTTGGGATGAGGAATAAAACCTTCATGGGGTGCAGTTCCGAGTGTGGTGGCTCTCCTTTGGCCAACTCTATCGCAGTTATCCCCAACGACCAAATATCTGCCTGAAACACACAAACAACACTTGAAACATAAAACAGTTCAATCAATGGTTCATGTGTATCTTTAGCACATTAACCTTCATTCTATAAGAACAGACACTGCCCATAGATCTAAAGGTATGATGTATGTAAATAATTAAAAGGACATATATACAAGAGGGCAGGTCAAAGATCATACCTTCTTATCTGGTTAAATATAAACTTCTAAAATGTTAGAGACTTCACGGTCCCATCAGAACATTTATTTAACATCATGTAGTGGCAGGGAACTGGGTAGCTACTGAAGTGAAATTATAAGTGAAATTATTTCAGACAAAAATCAATTGACAGCCATTCAAGTTTTTCTTCTTAATATACCACAGTAACCAGAATTTGAATGGCCAGACAGAATGATTGGGTATCTGCAAATTTACATTCCTGTCATCCAATGGGCCTACAAGTTTCTGGCAAACCAAAAACATAATTCCAGCACCTAGTGGTGAAGGCAGAAATAGCTTGAGTGCAATTCAAAACAATGCAATGCTGCAATTTATTTACTTCGAAAATCAAACATTGAAGTACCAATGGAAAGAGCTATTAAAATTGAACACAGTGGCATATCAGGTACATAAACTGGTATGGTTTAATAAAATCTGAAAGGCAAACAGGCTTTTTCTAAACAAACAAAAACTCCTAAACAAAACTAAATATTTAGTTTAATTAAAAGCAACAGAATAAAAAAAGAAAAGCAAAAAAAATCACCACTACTCAGCTACTAAATCTGTTTGCACTCATGATTGATATTATTTGTTGTCACTGTGCAATGTGCATGCCGTTTCACACAATCAATCTATTTTTTGTCATGTGGCTTTCTCAAGGTACCATTGGTGTTTCCCTGGCTATCCCAAATCACCACGATTTTATGCTTTTATGATATTTATTTTAACGCATTTATGACGCTAACAACGAGCAAAGCAACATAAATGGCTAAGGTGGAGGAGACAGAGAGAGTCAGTAAACATTGAGAACAGAGACATTCCTGATCACCCATGGCCATATACGTGTCCTACGTTGTTATTGTAACTGCAGTGTGTCACGTGGCAAGAATGATGTGTTGCCATGGAAACAATTAGGGGAAACGTTCTAGTATATCGGTTGTCTTAAATAACTCACTCTGAGGGACAGCTAGAATATTTTAAAATTATCAGTGAAAGGGTTAAAGTATTAATAATATGACATGAGTGCCAGTTACCAGCATGACACTATATATAATAGGTAGTAGTAACGGCTACTTTTTACTTAAGCGCATGTCAGAGCCCCTACTTCTTTACTTTAACTTGAATGAAAAAAGTGTAGTCAGTACTTCAACTTTTAACAGTCTTTTTAAACATGAGAATTGACTTCTACTTGAGTAAAGGATGTGTAGTTTTGCCATCTCTGATTAGCTCCGACTTGGATTACATAAACCGAGTTATCTACACTGGATGAACTGGATGTCAGAGAATGGTCGTAAAAATAATGAAGTTTTTAGAATTAAGTCACATATCCACTCACACATTCAGAACTTCTATACAATTTCCTTGTTTCTGTATGTTAAATGAAAGACATATCGGATCATTTGGCAGTCTGTCACACTGTATCTGTACACACTCAATTAACGGCAGTAGGTAGCTGAGCTCATAGCTGATATGTGTAGGGGTTTTCTGACCTTTGAATCATAGGCGGACTGTTTAATGACCTCGGGTGCCATCCAGAATGGTGTGCCCACAAATGTGTTCCTCTTGATCTGAGTGTCAGTAAGCTGTCCAGCTACACCAAAGTCTGCCAGCTTCACATCCCCCTGCTCTGACAGTAGCACATTAGCAGCTGTGGATGAGCATACACACGTTAGGCTTTGAGATGAATTTATATGTTAGAACTGATGATGAATATTCACTTTGCACTTTCAACATGGAATATCTTCGCAACATTATTAAGATACCTTTAATGTCTCTGTGAATCTTCTTTTCTGAATGCAAGTACTCCAGGCCCTTGAGAATTTCTCTTAGTATAGTAGCAATCTGGGACTCATCCAGATGCCCTGGCTCCAGCTGGGACAGAGTGTAATGGACAGTGTTATGAACCACACATATATACGCGCTGCAAAATACTCCATATGGCTACTCATTATGGCCAGAGATATACTTGTCATGACGCATGTGGCACACTACTTACCAGATCCAATGCTGATCCTCCTCCTAAATACTCCATTATGATCCATAACTTTGTGCCCTGAAAAAAGTGCGAGAATAACAAACATTAGCACATTTTGGCTCACATGACTTGTGGCCATGACCATATGGAAAATCATAAAAAATAATAAACTATTTTATATACCTTTAGAAGTGGCATCTCAAAGCGCTTTACAAGAACATACAAATATAATAGAAGCAAACATTCCAAACAAATTTAAGAGACAAGAGATCCGTTAAATAAAAAGAAATATTCACTTGTACGCTAGCCTGAAAAAATAAGTTTTAAGTGAAGATTTAAGAACACTCATAGTTCGCATGTCTTATCACCGCAGGAAGGGCATTCCAGAGTTTAGGAGCAAAAGAAGAGAAAGCCCCATCACCCATAGAACAAACGAGTTGAATTAAAAAGCCAGAATCAGAACACAGGAGATTTCGTCATGGGATGTAAACAGTTAGAAGATCAGACAGGTATTGTTGCGCTAAACCATGCAAGGCCTTGTAGGTAAGCATGAGAATTTTAAAATCAATGCGAAACTGGACAGGGAGCCAAACTGCAAGGACTCCAGGTCTGAGTGATGAGTGAAAACTGAGTGATGTGCTCACTTGTCCTGGACATTGTCAGGATTCTGGTCATGGAGTTTTGGACATACCGCAATTTGTTGAGTGTAGATTCTGAAACTTTACAATAGTTGATGTGATGAAAAAGAAACAAATTGATCAGTTTTTCACCCACTGAGAAAGATACCATGGAGCGCAGTTTTTCCAATATTCCTGACATGACAAAATGAAGTTTTAACCATATTCTGGACAAGAAGTCTTGTCGCTGTTGATTCAGAGAAAATTATGACAAATCCATATTTTTATATCAGAGATACAATGCTCAAGAAAGGCAATGTCTGTATTATCCCTCGGTTTTGAATGAATGTAAAGTGTTGTTGCGTTGAAATGAAACTTAAGACCCAGAAATCTTAGAAGTTGGCCAAGGGGAAAAATGTGCTTGTGAATTTTCCACTGGGAGGGGCAGATGGATGGATGGACAGACAGACAAATAGAAAGTACTTATCTATCTATCTACCTATCTATCCATCAATTTATCTAAAAAGCATCTAAAGTGTGCTTTACAACAAAACATTAACTTAAATCATATTTGCCTTTTACATAAGCAGCATGGACTGGCAATAGCTTTTACTAAACACCATAACATCAAAAGAGGGAGAGACTCGGGCGGAATAATAATTTGGTTTAAATCCGAACTCTCTGATTTCATTAAAACACAAA
>JAOUQX010000040.1:10236188-10246301 GCA_028566295.1 Liobagrus marginatus
ATGATACGATAAGGTTCACTTACGCTACGCAGCCAATCATAGCATTGACAGTGCTTGCTTATGTGCCCTGCCTATACTCGCTGTTCAGGTAACGCTAAGGCTAGCCCTTTATCATGGCGAAACAGCGTGCACAACTGATGTTGCTCACAGTGGTCCTCAGTGTGCTCAGGAAGCTAATGTGTATGCCCAGACACATGAAAAATTAGAAGGAACATTGTTTGTTATGTTAATGTGTGTGTGCTATACCTGCAGGGATCCGAGCAGGAGTGTTGTGTTGGGAGAGATGGTGACTTGGAACTGAGCACTTCCCATGTTAATTACTTTCAGCTGACTTTGAGTAGATGATGGGAGAACTGGCAGTGTTTTCTGAATATAAAAAGATCTACATTAGGAAATGTAAAATCAAGCAAACATGTTTTAAAAACATTAAAACACAGTGTTTTTATATACAGGAAATCTTATATTACATCCTAAATATTGCATTTTACATTCCACAGAAATTCACAACAGTGTTCATTATCGGAGTGTACATTCCTCCCAGTGCTAATGCTAAAGAGGCTTTATGTGTTCTCTACGGGGCTATTAGTGAACTGCAAACTGTACACCATGATGGACTGTTTATTATCGCCGGAGATTTCAACCATGCTAATCTCAAATCATTCTCCCTAAATTTTATTAGCATGTGGACTGTGCGACGAGAGGGAAAAACAAGCTGGATCTTGTTTACACAAAAATTCCCGGCACATACCGGGCGCAGCCCCGCCCCCATCGCAGATACTCAGACCACATCTCTGTTATGCTAATGCCAGCATACAGACTACTCATTAGGTGCTCAAAACCGGTTCTACAGCAGGTGAGAAGCTGGCCAACAGGAGCCATCTCGGATCTACAGGACTGTTTTGAGTGCACTGACTGGAATATGTTCAGGGAGGCTGCAACCAACGGTGAATCAACTAACTTGGGGAGTACACAGCATCAGTGACCAGCTACATCAGCAAGTGCACAGATGACGTGACCGTCTCCATGTCCATTACCACACGTCCCAACCAGAAGCCGTGGATGACTGCAGAGGTGCCTGCACTGCTAAAGGCGAGAGACTCCGCCTTCAGAGCAGCGGACGAGATGGCCCTAAGGACAGCAAGAGCCGAACTGTCCCACGCCATCAGAGAGGCGAAGGACACAGATGCTCAGAAAATCCACAGCCACTTCCATGACAGCAGAGACATACGGCGCATGTGGCAGGGCATCCAGGTGATCACTAAGTACAAGACAACTTCACCTGTCCGTGATGGTGACGCCTCCCTCCCAAATGCGCTGAAAGACTTCTACGCTCGATTTGAAGCACAGAACAACGTAGCTGCGAGGAAGACCATCCCTCCTCCCAACGACCAGGTGCTCCATCTAACCACTGCTGATGTAAGGAAAACTCTATGCAGAGTTAACCCACGGAAGTCTGCTAGTCCAGACAACATTCATGGCAGAGTGCTCAGGGAATGCGGAGAGCAGCTAGCGGATGTCTTCACCAACATCTTCCGTCGCACTCACACCCATAATGAAGAAATGCTTCAAAAGGCTCGTCATGAGGCATATCAAGACCCAACTACCACCTGCACTGGACCCTCTGCAGTTTGCGTATCCTCCAAACCGCTCTACGGACGACGCCATCACCACAACCCTCCATCTGGCCCTCACACACCTATAAAAAATAAAGACTCATACGTACGAATGGTGTTCATAGACTTCAGTTCAGCATTCAACACAATCATCCCTCAGCACCTGATCGAGAAGCTGATCCTGCTGGACCTGAACACCTCCCTCAGTAACTGGAGCCTAGATTTCCTGACTGGGAGACCTCAGTCAGTTCGGATCGGGAACAGCACCTCCAGCACCACTACACTGAGCACGGGATCCCCGCAAGGCTGCGTGCTCAGTCCCCTGCTGTTCACACTGCTGACTCACGACTGTGCAGCGATGCACAGCTCAAACCACATCATCAAGCTCGCCGATGACATGCCCGTGGTGAGTCTCATCAGCAAGAACGATGAGTCAGCATACAGAGAGGAGGTGAAACAGCTAACTTCCTGGTGTGGAGCCAACAACCTGTCTCTGAACGTAGACAAAACCAAGGAGATGGTTGTTGACTTCAGAAGAGCACAGAGCGATCACTCTCCCCTGGACATCGACGGAACCACTGTTGAGATCGTCAAGTGCACCAAATTCCCGGTGTTAACCTGGCGGAGAACCTCATCTGGTCACTCAACACCTGCTCCATCAGCATGGAAACCCAGCAGTGTCTTTACTTCATACGTAGGCTGAGGAAAGCAAATCTCCCTCCCCCCATCCTGACCATGTTCTACAGAGGGACCATTGAGAGCATCCTGAGCAGCTGCATCAGTCTGGTTTGGGAACTGCACCGTATCAGTCTGCAAGATCCTTCAGCAGATAATGAGGACAGCTGAGAGGATCATCTGGGTTTCTCTCCCCTCTATCACAGACATTTACACTTCACGTTGCATCCGGAAAGCCACCAGCATTGTGGCCGACCACGCACACCCCTCACACACACTCTTCACCTTCCTGCCTTCTTTAAAAATGTACCGAAGCATTCGGGCTGCTACAACCAGACTGTTCACCAGTTTTTATCCACAAGCCATCAGGCTCCTCAACACGAACTGAAACACTCTGAAATCACGCATGCACCATCATCACTTTAACATTGTTCCATATGTTTACCTTGCACAGCCACTTTAAATATTATACTGTGTACTTCTTAAAAAAAAGTCACTGTAATATGACTTTGATTATGTTTTATGTTTCATAACATCATCTACTGTTCCACTATTCAATGCTTCTACTGTTTACACTAGTCACTTTATTGTACTAAATAATGCTGCTAGTTTAACTTAAATGCTGCCATCATTATTTAGTACATTGGTACATGTTGCACAACCGTCGGTGCTTTGTTGTATGTTGTATGTATCTGTACGTATTGTATGTACTGTTTGTTTTGCACTGTCTGTACTTGTTGCACTTTGTGTTGTACGTAGCTCTTTGTTGTCCTGTTGTGTGTTATGTGATTGTGTGTTGTTCTGTTCTGTGTGACTGTGTTATATGTAGCATCATGGTCCTGGAGAAACGTTGTTTCGTTCCATTGTATATTGCAACAGCTGTATATGATGTAACGACAAATAAAGCTTCTTGAACTTGAACTATATATAGTAACAGTGTGTATCTTGCTGATTATTTAAATCTAAATGATTGTCAGTTTAACACTCACATCGATCTGAAGCTGGACCAGAGCTGCAGACACAAAAGCCATGGCAGCCAAAAACATTCCAATGGTCATTCTCTTCAAAGGGCTGAAGAAAAAAGTTCAGACTTTTACACTACAGGCCAATAGGTTACAGTAAATTTAATAAGAACCTAAACGATTTCTTGTTCCTTAGAAATGACGTTAATGTGTATAAATGAACACAGATAACTGATTCTTAATAAAATGTTCTTTACATTACACAAAAAACTTATTAACTTTTTGATATTAACTAATCAAATGTTCATGCGAACTTTAGCAGTCAACAAGTCCAAATATCCATTTACATACAGTACACTTATAAGAGTAAGAATTCATCTTCATTTAAACAATTAATTATATCATAATTGTTATATATTTAATTACTGCTTCCTTATTAAAGTTATTGTGGGGCTAGAGGATATACTATCCACTCGATGGGGACAAATATATTGCCGGACATCACAGCTAGGCTGAATTTCACCTCATCTAGACTGCTGTTTTTAGTTTTTTAGTAGTTGGAAGGAAACAAGAGAATTTGTAAGAGTATTGCACAACTTACAAAACCAAACCAGGTATGCTACCAACTCCATCCCCACCAACCTACCCATAGGCACATTTTATTTAATCGCACGGTATTGTCCACACATTTTTGGTCTGCATTCTTTGGTAAAATGGATGGTTTCAGGAGTTCAACACTATTGTCAGGTGTGAAGAAGAGATGCTTACGTAAAGTTGAAGCCACACTTTTTAATAAGTGGATACACAATTTTGTCCATGATGGGCACCAGTGTGAGAATCAAAATGGGGTTCACTGTCTGCACAAGACAAAGAAATGCACAACAATGCAACTTGATGTACTGTAAACTGCATCCAGTTTAGTCACACTGAACTACTACAGAAACCATCACTCACCTGCATCTGATCTGGCTGCAGAACCAGTGTTCCCTGTTGACACAAAAAACAACAGACCATTTGTATGAAATGCTAGTAAATGTGGTAAGGCACATTTGACTGAACTGCAATATGTTCAGAATCCATTATATGGATAACAGGTTATGGAGTATTTAGTTAAAGAACTCACAAACGTCCCATCCATGGTGGTGGCTTGGAGGGTCCAACGGGAGCCCTGTAGACCAAATTACAACAACGATACATTCTTCTGAGTCATGATTGATAATTCACTGTTTAGTACACAAATCATCATAGCCAGAAGTGTAAATTACTTATTTAAAATGCACAGACTCACACACACATTCTTCACTTAAAATGAGGTAGAAAGGCATTAACTCTTCAATTTACTTAACTGCCTTTTTCACCAAGGATTATGGAAAAAAGCCCTAAGGCCAACTCCCAACAGTGATATTCTTTACCTCTCAAACACATTATAATAAACGATAAGACAAATCAGCTGTCATTATGCAAACAGACTCGATACATACAAAATGTGTAAAGAAAACAGATGGACTGCAGTATTGTGTTATGGGTATTAGGTCTCATTACTGGTGAATTTATCAGGAATTTAGCTGTCATCTAATAACCAAATATAATCAAATAATTGGTTATTAGATGACAGCTAAATTCCTGATAAATTGGAGATGGAGATTCTATGATGTAACGAGTATTTTCATGTTTAGTCAAGTCAAGAGCAACAAAGTAAATGTTAGGTACGGTGTTAAGTAAGTAAGGTGTTAGTTACCTTTTGGTCAAACAGGGTCCAGAACATAGGCAGAGGGATGTAAAGGAAAAGCACTTTGAGCACCATCTTAATTTGAGCAATGAGGAGTCTCTGTAGCACACAGGACGGAACAAAGTGTCACAGAATGTTGCATGTGTATGCAGGAGTGTTAACCATACATGTTTTTTTATAAGTAAGGATTTGCATTCTGCTCCAAGAAAAAAATGCATGGGCAGTTGTGCAAGGACGAATGGTGACGGTCTATTGCTCGGATTCTCCATCGGTGAACATTCTAACTTTGCAATGAACATTTTAGTGCAAAACCGTAATCAACTTAGAACTCTGCTAATGTATGGACTGCTCAAAATCTCCTGGTCAGAACTGCACTGAATATTCTGAAGATACACTGAATGATAAACACACATTCTGCTGTCCCCCAGATGAGGATGGGTTTCCCCTTGAGTCTGGTTCCTCTCAAGGTTTCTTCGTAGCATCACTATAGAAAGTTTTCCCTTGCCACCGTCGCCTCAGGTGTTCTCCCTTGCCACCGTCACCATCACTGTTCCGGGTACTCCGGTTTCCTCCCGCCTCCAAACATGTGATTGGTAATAGGTTAATCGACTACTCTAAATTGTACATAGGAGTGAATGTGAGTGTGAATGGTTGTCTGTCTCTAAGTGTTAGTCCTGTGATTAACTGCCAATTGTCCAGGGTGTACCCCGTCTCACACCCTAAGTTAGCTGGGATACACTCCAACGCCCCCTGCACAGAATATGCACTAGACAATGGATGGATGAAAAGAGCATTAGCATGATGGTATGTTAATGTTTTGAAATGAGCATGAACTAATAAAAGTTGTTATAGCCTGTTAATACCTAGCTGTCTTTACTGAAGTCTGCACACATAGTTTCTGGGTCTGTAAGTATACAGCTCACAGACAGTTCATCATGTCAATGAAACAGAGTTAAGTTTTACAATGTACACATTTACAATACAAGTCTCTGTATAAAACTGTTACTATACAGAATACAATATTAGAGTAATTAGAATGAATGCGTTAATAAAAACTTCACCTTTAGGCGAATCAGAATCGAGAAGTCAGTGTAGTACATGTAAGTGGAGAATAAAATAAAACTTATATAACTAAAACTTCTTTCTAATATACAGAAAGAGGATGTTGAACGTACATCATATTTTTCCTCAGCCCAGTCCAGCCAGTGCAATCTCGATGGGAATTTACTGCTCCTGTGTTTGTAGCGGTTCTTAATAGCAAACTAAAAAGAGATAATGCATGCTTACTTGCTACAACATTCAGATACAGAATTAAAAGATGAACCACTGATTTCTCTTACCTCAGTGTAACACACTCACCCCAATGCATTTAGACACTTGTAGCATGATGTTGCCCTTAGGTGCAGCTTTAACATACATACCACTGCCAGCAATGAACACAACTGCAGAAATACACAACACACATGCTCGTAGCATTCATGCTGATCTGCCTGAACACAACAAGCTTCACAACATTTGATTAACACAGACAAGAATGAGACTGCACACTCTTATTCATCAGGTCACCTTTATATAAAAATAAATGCATTTATATTTAATATTCACTGTAAATACTCACCCAGAGAGACCACCATTAGGGCTGCAGGAACACCAAAAGCCAGTGAGTAGCATTTCTGTGTACTGTGTATACCACACTCCTGACCTGTGCGCAGATTTGTACAAATACAAACTTTACACCCAGTGCAAAAGGCAATAATAACACTTCTTTTACCCTCTGGGATGTGAATGTGTTAGACCTCGGAGTATGGGGGTGATGAGAGTGGAGAGGAGACTGCCAGCATTAATACACAGGTAGAACACAGAGAAGAACGTACTTCGCTGCCTCGCCTGCAAAACCAAGAGGACAAAGAAGTTTATGTACTAAGCATTCTGTACTTAGCATACAGCTTCACAGCTTAATAAATTCGTGCAAATTAATTAACTAAAATGGTAGCGCAGTGTTTATGGTCATGTGACCTGCTGATCATAGGTTAAAATCCCAGGACCACCAAACTGCCATTTTTGGGCCGCTCAGCCTTTATCTTCAACTGCTCAGTTTGATGAAAAATAAAGATAAATGTTAGGCGCTCTTGATAATGGCGTCTGCCAAATGCCGGAAATGTAAACGTGTGTATTAACACACTATTATTTGTGCATTAATGGTCAGACCTGGTGATCTTCAAACTGATCCCCTCCGAATGCAGACACACAAGGTTTAATGCCACCTGTACCCAGAGCAATGAGGATCAGTCCTACCATAGCTAAGGCACTACAAAAGTATAGAAAAAGACACTGTAATAACACATCAGATAACAGGTAACAATGCAGGAAATGATGCAATAGGAAGGCTGGCACCCACACATGCACTGTCATATTGTCTGGTGTGCCGTCTCGGTCTTGGTCAGTGATGTCATGAATAGCACTGACCGCCATGGTGATCTGGCCAATAGCATACACTATCGACAGATAGATGATGGTTCTGTGTAAAGAAATAGTCAGGACAGTTTAAAAATACTCTCACTCCTTGTTATGTAGTCAGTTTTCATGTATCTCGAGTGAACACTCACTTAAACTTTCCAAGCCAGGAGTCAGCAATGATGGCACCTAGTATGGGAGTCAGGTAGCACAGGGCAACAAAGGCATGGTAGATGGAGGTGGCTAGGTCATCATCCCAGCGCAGGAAGTACCTGAAGTACAGCACAAGCACCGCTAGGAAGAAACACACCCATAAATGTTTGTCCAATAATCAATTGACCTTAATAACAGACCAAATCAGACTTTCACACAAGGTCAAAAATGCCATTTGTAACTATACATCCTGTACATACAAAAACACAGCAGCAACCCAGCATTCTTTGGTAGTTTTCATGAAATGATATGCACGAAGTGATTTAAGCTTTAAGCTATGCTTTAAGTCAGATAAGTTAAATACTTTCCCATGCTTGAAATGTGATTTTATGCTGTTCCTTATTTAAATTGTTCGTTTTTGATTCGTATTCCAGTAAGTGCAATACACATTTTGTCTTACCACGCATTCCATAGTAGGAGAATCTCTCACAAAACTCATTGACAACGATGAAAAATATACTGATTGGATAACCACAGCATTCCTTACTCTGCACACACAAATGTATATGTATATACTATATATAGACAGACACACAAGTGCATTAGCAAATTTCGTCAGACTGGATCACCAAAAGGTGCTCCTGGAGTAATCCCTGACCTGCACACTTTTATATTTTTTCTGCTCAAGGAACACCAGAAGAAACCTCATCACTGATGAGTGTCTTAGGGCATGTGAAACAATAAAATATATATGATATGTTTATAAAATATGTAACATCACAGCAGTTCTGCCATGTTCAGGGCTGTAAATTGTGCTATAAATGAGTCTGTGTTGTCCAGCAGATTTCAGCTGAGCTGCTGATTTTTGTGGATATTTGTTGATTCTTTTTGAAGCTCTGATGGAGGTGACTGATACTCCCATTTCATTCCTGAATCAGATGTAGAGTGAGCTTATAAATGGCTATCAAAATATTTAATATTATTTACTGTTACTATGTGAAGTGAAGCTAATTTGATTAATTAACCTAGATGTATAGGGGCTACAGGACTCTGCAAGATACATAAATATTACATTTTCTAAATGTGAGTAATGCAACCAAAGTAGTAAATTATGTTCTGGGTTCACATCATTTATTGCATTTTTATGTCTATAAATTAGCCTTATGGCAGTTTACAGCTTTCATGTTTGATTAAAATCTAAATCAGAGGAAATAGATATTAATTGCATAAGAGCTAAACACAACTAGCCCCATTAACATTGACAAGTAAGAGCTAAAATGTAAAAATAAGTGGATTAAATGCATTATAATCAAAATATCATTAGTTTTTAGTAACAGAGCGGTTCTGACCTTCTTTGGTTTCTTATCATCATTCTTCTCGTTTTCTATCGAATCAATACGATAAATTTTAATCAGTTTCAATACATCAGACACATTATAGACAATGCTACCATAATGATACCTAATAATGCTAGGTCATCTTACCTGGCATAGTTATGCGTGCGACCTGCTGGGTGGCAGTGGATGAAAAGACCTGTGTGTCAACAGAACCTACAGTGTAAAGGTGAGATACTTCTGATTAGAGTGGACTGTGGCCCTGTTTATGAGCTTTTTACCTGAACATACAAGTACAGGGAGTAATGAAGGGAGTGCAAGAGAGAGAGAGAGAGAGAGAGAGAGAGAGAGAGAGAGAGAGAGAGAGAGAGAAAATACAGCTCACTGACTGGACTAAATTTATATTTTTAAGTTTAAGATCCGATTGTGCTCAGAAGATCTAGATCTAGCGTCGCTGGATTTTGTAAATAAATAAATAAATAAATAAATAAATAAATGTATTCTTTAAATACATACAAACAATATAACCAAATCAAATTTTATTTGCCTTTCCAGTGGAGGTTGTGTAATAGGACTGTACACTGTAGAAATGATCAGAACTGTGATAACACAAACTCCTTCAGGGTCAATGTTTATGAACATAGGAACAATTTAATTTTTTCAACAAAGGCACCCGTTACAAAAAAAGTTTATTTAAGTGTAATGTTAGTATAGTAATTTTAATGAAAAAAAGGCAATATGCTTATTGTTTACTTTCTGTGGACTGATATAATATACAAAATAAAATAGGCTAAATGAACGATCGCTTCCGCGTTTTGTCGCAGCCAGTTCAGGTACTTCCGGTGCTGCGCTGGAAGCCGTTTTTACCTTTGGCGATAACTGTGTGAAGAGTGCTTGGTGACTGGTAGATATCAAGTATTGAAAAAGTCCATTGTTATGTTTTCAGCATTTTCCCCCCAAAACCGCTACAAATGCCAGTCTCTGTTTTCCACAGAACGCGATAAATCTGTTCAACCAATCACAGCGCATTGTAAACTGTAACGGTGGTGTTTTTAATACACTAATCTAAGTTCTCCTTATTCAATTTAATTCAGTTTTAATTCTATAGCGCTTTTAACAATAGACATTGTACCAAAGCCGCTTCACAGAAAATAGAAACATAATTATTCATCCTTATTTTTTTTAATCTAAAT
>JAOUQX010000040.1:10407044-10419840 GCA_028566295.1 Liobagrus marginatus
TGGATGGCGATAAGAAAAGAACCAACTCGCCTGCGATTTTTTGGCGCATGACGTTTGTCACATATTCGCATACTGAATTTTTTTCCGTAAACAGAAGCACATATTTTGACGAGCTGCAATTTGTAAACTGAATTTTACGTATTCCGGGGCGTTCTTATACCGAGGTACCACTGTAATTATATTTCTGTCTATTAAAGATCATCAAAGGGCAGCAATCGGTGTAGTAATGACCGATAAATGGATAGAGGAACTATGAGATATCCAGCAATATCCTAACCATTTTATTAACAAGATGATTGAGTAGTCTGAATAGAAAATATCACACTTGAAATCATATATGAAACATAACTATAAAAGGGAACAGTATGTTAGATTTTGTGTCTTAGCTGAAATAAAAAGTTGGCAAGAAATCTTGGCACCTGTAATGACTGCAACCAGAAAAAGCAACAGCAGTCCCAGTGGCGCGCCAGCCTGAGCCATGGCGAATGGCACACCTTATCAAAGAGAAAACACTAAAATGTATTTATTGCTGACATTTATTTATTTAAATTCCATTTAGCCCTTTTAGTTATATGCATATTGAATGTATATCATAGTATACTGAACAACTTCATTCATTTGAATTTGAGTCTCAGCCTTCTGACACTCAGTGTTCCTCAGATATGACTGTGACTTTAACCAGGAGAAAGAGGTTTCTGAGTTCAATTAATGAATGATGAATGACTTTAAGCTGGCCAGGCTGTTCAGTTGTTCAGTTTTGTGAGAGATGTTTTATTTGTTTTAATAACAGATTAAGAGTAAAGCCCAACTTTGGATTTCACGACCTACACTTGGATTAGGTGTAACATTGTTCATTGTTCACACACATTGTTCACATTGTGCCTGGGCGACCAAATGTAATCAAGTTCATCACACAGACACCTATGCAGTGTATTCCAGTGTTATAGTTATCCAGTTACAGCAGTATTGTAATCATAAGTAGGAATTCACATTTATTGTAAATAGTGATGTAACAGACCCTCGTGCTGAATCATATGATCTTTCACCATCAGGAATGCAGTGACTGTCAGATTTCTGTTGTAATAAAAAAAGGGGGAATAAATGCATAGACACCAAACCTCACTTTACAGATGATCTAAAAATGTAAGAAAAAGTGAACATAAAAATAAACTAAGTAAACATATTTATTGTCAATAATGTAACCATAGCTGTTACAGAACGTTACTGAGTTTATTTTTGACTGACATATTTGTAAACAAAACATCAATCATTTGAAATGACGGCTTTTCACAAGGGCTAATTTTGTTGGAAAACGAATGTTAAATTATAAGTAGCATTAAATGATATAATACACAATATTGATCTAAATATCCAATAGACATTTCTCTTTACAGTTTGATCAACTCTATTTGACAGAGTTGATTTCTGATTTGGCCTGATAGATTTTACAATTAAGCACAAATATAATTATAGGTAGATATAGCAAAACATAGAGTCGATATTGATTGATGATGATACATATTTATAAGTCCTGATCCAATGCTTCTGCCTCCAACACTATGTGATGAAAGCAACACACTTTCTTCATCCTGCTAAAATCAGGTTGGCAAATATTAATCTTCATCACACATGTTGCTGTGATAAACGTATTTGTTCTTATACGTATGCCCTACCTTGTGAGTAAGTCTTTTTTAAGTAAGTCGGTTTCTTCTCCGTTTCAACACGTGAAAAAGTTTAACATTGATTAGCAGACAGGGGGCGCTGGGGTTCACCCCGGACTCACGCTTGACCGCGCGAGACTTCATGAAGATGACGAAATCGATGACGTCTTCACGTAACGCTTTAGCTATGAATGAATTATCATTCCGCACGTGCTTAATAGATAAAAAAAATTGTGAACAGTTTTAGCTAATTATTTGGTGGTTTTTGCTGTTTGTGGAAAAAAAAGAAGGGAAGCTCTTTTTAAAAAAGCAATAGACTTATTTAGCATTTTTATTCTTAAATAAGAATATTCAAAACGGAATCATCATTTAAAAGCATTTTTTTCAAGACTTTAATGCTTATTTATTTATTTATTTATTCCTGTCCAGTAAATTCCTGATGCTCATCCAGGTTGCGTATGTCAGCTTTAGCCTTTTTGTATAATCTATTTTTAATTAAGGAAAAAGAAGTTTTCCCAATCCCTATAGAACAAGGTAGAAAGAAAGAGTAAAGCCAACCCTTCTTCTGTTCTTTTCTTTTTGCCCTCTTGACTGTTGCATCTTTATGCTTTGACTGGCTTCTGCTGCTGCTAAGCAACTGCCATGTGAAATCCGATAGATCTGTAGGATGTTTCTTTGGAGATTTGCAGGCTCCATCACGCTGATTGGACTACGTTTAAGTTTTACGTCATAAAAACAAGATAAAACCTAGCAATTCCTCTACTTCCTACACAGGTTGAGGAAGGCAAATCTCCCTCCCCCCATCCTGACCATGTTCTACAGAGGGACCATCGAGAGCATCCTGAGCAGCTCCATCACTGTCTGGTTTGGGAACTGCACCGTATCGGACCTCACGTTCCTACAGCGGATAGTGAGGACAGCTGAGAGGATCATCTGGATTTCTCTCCCCTCTATCATGAACATTTACACCTCACGCTGCATCCGGAAAGCCACCAGCATTGCGGCCGAACATTGTGTTGTATGTTGTATGTTGTATGATGTATGTTGTATATTGTATGTATCTGTCCCGTAGCGTATTGTATGCACTGTTTGTTTTACACTGTCTGTACTTGTTGCGCTCTGTGTTGTACGTAGCTCTTTGTTGTCCTGTTGTGTGTGTTATGTGACTGTGTGTCATTCTGTGTTGTGTGCCTCTGTGTTATATGTAGCATCATGGTCCTGGAGAAACGTTGTTTTGTTCCACTGTGCATTGCAGCAGCTGTATATGATGAACAACAACAAAGCTTCTTGAATCTTGAATCAGTAGGGACACAAAAAACTGGTAAAGTGATTACAACAATATAACTCTTGCAAAGATCAAATTACACAAAATGATTAAACAATTTGCACATTCCAGTATGCATATAGTCTAAAAAATAACCGTGCGTGAACTTTGGGGAAATTAAGGGTATTTGTGAATCTTTATTTTAAAATATATTCTTACATAAAATAAAAATCTTTCATGCAGCAATCTAGATCAGTTCAGAGATTTAAAAACTAACTTATACATATGATATCAAACTGTTATCATATTACCATAAAGATATTTACAAAGTTTAGAAATCATATGGATTTCTGCATAAGGCCTTCTTAAAATTGAGCTGAGTAAAATCCCATAATCCTCTTTTCTGAAAGTGTGTGCACATGGTGTCATTAGTGACCAGTTAATTAGTCCTTTGTTTAGTGTGCTAACATTTTGTTACTGTTTTTTCTTAGTAGCCGCTGCTTTAGTGTGTGAACATTATTTTATTACTTGTTAGTTTTGCAGTCTCTGATTTAGTGTGTGAACATTATAGTATGCATATCGGTAACTTTTTCAGTCATTTCTAAGTCTGTAATTGTTGATTGTATTTAACATTGTATATTTATAATTGCTATACATATTCTCTTTACGTCTGTGTGTGGAGTTTCCAGATTCTCTTGCTTCTACCAATTCTACAAAAACTCTGCCTGTAGGTACACTGGCTACTCTAAATTGTTCTTAGGTGTGAATGAGTGTCCATGATGCCATGTGAATAAACCAGTGAATTAAAAAAATAATTATTTAATTTGTCAATTAACAATCAATATTTGCACCATAACAGTTTTGCACCATAACAGTCAATAAACCACGGTATAGTTCAAGTTCAAAGTTCAAGGTTTATTTGTCACATGTACATCATACATAGTACAACATACAGTGAAATGCTTTGACGACTGCCCGAAAAGCTTACTGTAATAGGGGTGAGGGAGAGAGACAAAATGTACAGGGGGGTTGGTTGCATATAATACTATTTACAATAAGTACGGTATTTACCAATTACAAATGTACATCTATATGCAATATATATATGACAGTAATATAATATAAATATACAGTGTGCATATACATTCTGTGCAATTTGTGCAAATGTGTGTGCAAAGAAAGACCAAGAGAGACCTGTGCAGATGTGTGTGCAAACCAAGTCCCAGGGGAAAAAAAACTGAAAAAAAAGAAAAAGGGGAGTCCTGTTGTGTGTATGTGTGTGAGTTATGTGATGGTATAATTTAAGATAATGTGTAGATCTTTATTTGGCCTATGTGTCATCTGTTTTAGATAAACCTACAGTATAACTGACTCCATTCACATGCCTTTATATTCTCATTACATAATCACAGATTTGTAGTATAGTCTGCCGTATGGTGGCTTTATTATAGGCCACAAGATGTCGGTATAACATTGTATGCCATTGAATCACACATAATGAGGTTATGGTACACGTTTGCCATAATGAGGTGTGGGTTTAGTTTTAGGAGTCTGCATTTAAAGCTGTGACACACAGTTTCTTCTACAGATAGTTCACACAAAGTCCAAATTATGTAGCTGTTTCCTAGTAATGTGATGCAAAACAACACATGAGAAGAAACTCTGTATTTCCAATCATTTAGACCAATGACTTTAATGTCACCGCATTATACAGTATAGGATATAGTACAGGACTCACACTCAGTCTTTCTACTTAAAGACAGGGGCGAAAACTATGAGTCGAACTACACATGACCGGCGAGGTGAGCTAGTGGCTACCACAGGTGGTGTAACACATTTCCAAAAGCTTCCAGTGTGCGGTTTTGGGATGTGGCCGGTCGGCATTGGCGTCAGTCGCTCTCTCTCTCTCTCTCTCTCGCTAATGAAGAACCGGAAGTGCTGTTCGCGCTCCACTCACGCGCGTCTCAGTGTAGTTATGAAATCAACTCGCTCGGATCCACGGTGATTCCTTTGTTTTGTTCGAAAACAAGGATTTAACTTCTTTTTTTTTTCTTTTAAATATACCGCGAGTTCCGAGCATTCATTTCTTGTTTTTGGTCCTGTTGTGTCGATTTGAATTGGATTTTGAATGTAAAATACGACTTTAAGGCGTTTTCCCGCAGATGCTATTTTACCATAGACTTACTGAGTGATAATGGTGAGTGTCAAAAGTATTGCTGTGTGTTATCTAAATATCGGGAATATCACAATAAACACAGTTTTTATGATTCAAACACACTTTTAACGATTGAACACTTTCATGGGAAAGATGCTGCAGAAAATGGGAAGCTCCACACGTAATGTTTATTAGAGAGAACTTGAACAGCTGGGTTTACAGCATCTGTTAAAGTAAATACAATGTTGTGGTTGTTCTCTCTGTTCGTTAGCTTTGTCCTTGTGCTGAGTGAAGTTGAAAAATCAGATCAGGTCCTGTTGCGTACATTGCATTTTAAACTTATTTGAACTTATTTATAGTATTGTGGTAATAGCAAATAACAAATACATAAACGAATGACCAATAAATTGACTATAGAGACAAAAGAGAGATATATTTTCTTGTCTGTAATAATTGATAATAATTGAAAATTAATTTATCATTAATATATATATATATTCAAAATAAATTCTAAATTAATCTTTACTATTATATATGACACTGCCACTGGTTAACCCTAACTCTAACCAAAAGCCCTACACGTTTTGCATTTTCTCAATTATTTATTCTTTTATTGGAAAAGAAAAAAAAAAGAAAGAGCTTGAGAGAGCCTAGAGTCAGTAGCTGGCCTGGGTTGCCAGATTGACATACTGGCTGACGACTGCCTAATTCAGCAACACAGCAACACACACACCAAATGTAATTATAGTTACCTAATTATAAATAATATCTGTAAACAAAATTATAGTTAATTAAATTGTCTCTATCACCCAGGGGAAATTTCCCATTCGAATGGGATTTAAAATATATTAATTAGATGGTACACAATCAATCTGGCAACAAAACAAAATCAGGTGCTGAACAGGGTGGGCTTGGCATGTTCCACACTCTACAGCATTTAAGAATAGATGTTGTTGTTTTTTTTTGGCATGTGTGTAACAGGTCTTGCATGAGTTTAATGGCAAAATCCCTGGACAGGCAGAGAGAAGAAATCACTAACTTTCAGATGTATGTATAAAAAAAGTTATGAATGCTTAAGGATATGGGCGTGTACTATGTTTAAATGCATGTGCGTCTTAAAAAAAATCGTATTAATTATATTAATATAAAAATATAATTTTAATACGTGAACAGCAGGGTCAGTGTTAATCTGTATTTGAGCTAATATTGACACAGAACTCTGGCTGACTCAATGCTAACCCATATAGCATTGACATTGCTTTTGCATTGTTCATTTGCATGTCCATGCTGCAACCTGGATGTTTTTTCCCTGTGTTAGCTTTAAAATGAGCCAAAACCTTTTCGGGCAGCTGCACAGGCCATGTAAAATAAGTGAAATACCAACAGCTTTATTTATTAAACTATGATATGCCTTAGTTAAACATTAAATTATGTAATAGCGCCAAAAAAACAACACATGACCTGAATGAAGCCTTGTTTAGTTATTTGTGATATGGAAATAAAATATATGGCTCTGTGCCTTTGGGGAATTTCGAAACACTTTTAAGAGCTTTCACCTTTAAATCAATTAATATAACATGTCTTCTCAAGGTGCATAAAACATCTTTCATTGTAGGCAAAACAAAAAAATTCAATGAATAAACAAGTGGTCATATATGAACAGAGATTCTGTTTAGCGCTACCTAATATTTTATTTTATTCTATTCCTTTCAAGAAATAGTCAGTTGTTTTATGTTAGATCACATACAAATGTGTACGAAGTTGGACCCATTATCGAATGCAGTGAGTGTTTCGGGGATTTGCTGGCAAGTGCTCTATTAGTGGTTTTCAGTTTCACTCCAGGAAACGTCTCCACACTTACACAAGGCTTCTTGTTTCACAATATGTATTTTACATTTGATTTATGCTGAGAAACCTATTGTGGTTGAGATTTCTGGACCACGGACAACATCACTCATAACCATGCATGCACCGCATCTTTTATTTCTGTCTGTTGTTTGTTTCCATTTGGGTGTATATGTGGTTTTATTTGTATTCAAGTAGAAACTGATATATACATTTTATTGTAAGTATGATGAAATATGACTAGCTCCCATTACTGTTCCCGTTCAATGGGGTGCACATTAATAATAACGCAATGGGCACTCCTTAAAATGTGGCACAGGAGGCTGTTTTTTTATGCTGCCCCTCAGTGCACTACTGTTCTGCCTTTGCATGCCGGCAAATCTGTTCTTTTTTGTAGTCGTAGTTGTATTGTAGGGTGCAAAATGTAAAAAATGAAAATCTGGAGAGATTGGAGGTGGGTGGAATACTAATACATTGACAAAATGTAGTGTGGTGTAGCTAAAATATTTCAGGCTGTGACCTAGAGGACAATGATGGATAAACTGAGATCAGTATGACAGAACTTTACTAATATGCTATACTACAGACTAGACTTGCTGGACATTTTAAATATGCTTTTAGATTAGTATAAATATGTCTGGCTCCTAATCCACTACGTCTCTGCTAAAGAGTTAGAAGCTACTGAAGATAAAAAGAATTCATATTCAATCAGTATTTATCCTGATAAATAATGCATATTAATTACATTATTTTTCTAATTGTATATACCTTTGTACTTCATATGTGCACAGCTGTGTTATTTAAGTAAACACAAATTAAAAATTTTTCCATCAAGCTTTGTGAAAAAAATAAAAAATATCACCATTCAATATCATTAGACCATGGTAATGATCATTTGTCTTCCATAGAGCACTGTATGCGCACCCCCCCTCCACTCACACACACACACACACACACACACACACACATTTATTTACGCCACGGGGCAATATAGCATAACCACTGCCAGTATAACACAGTGCAGCACTTTGCCACCCATATTGAAAAAATGTTCACATTGTAGTAGAATCTACGTATATCATTAGCCACATTTTTCTATTTGGTACATCCCTTATTCAAATCAATGAAAAAACTAGAGTGGATTTGTGTTACATACCCTAAAGTAGTTGGGTCACCAGGGCATTGGGCATATCATAATTTGACATAAAGAGACATTGTGTCATAATTTAGTCATTTGTCCAGTCTATATTTCAGTTAAATGTGTGTGGATACAGGACTATAAAAACAAACATATGGACATTATGAACCTGTTAATATTTTCAGAATTAATGAAGGTAATATGCATTTATTTCTTTAGCGCTGTGCGGGGTTGGACATGTGTGTATAAACAAGAAATCTAAAGAGATCAAATTAGACCAGAATATACAAATATTAAGTCTAATTAATCATATAAAATATTACATTGTGCACTAGCGCAGATTAGCTGAACTAAAAGTTGCTCCACTACTTGGTTCTTTGTTACTTTATCCCACGTTGTACATGTTGTGAACTCAAAACACAATTTACTCAGTGGTGTTTATGTATACGACCGCCAGACATTATTTGGAAATAAAAGCCATGCAGACGCTAACCTGTGCCTTGCGCTTTAGCTCTGTTTGCTCCGTGACGGACACAAACACAGGAAATTCCACGTGTCACACACACAAAGAATTCTGGACACCTGTCCACTTCCTAAAGCCCCGCTTATGTGTATAATTCCACTCTGACACTTCATTATGAGCTGCACTATTGTTTTTTTTATATTTAAATGACCAGTGAGCATTTTGCACACTGTTTATGCTACTGGGGTCCTCGCGCTTTAGGAACCTGCTGCATATGCTGCAGGAGTGCACTGAGCGCTTCAAAAAATTATTTTAGTACGTTTTTGTTTGCGGTAACCTGCGTTACCGTCACGTTACAGAGCTGCTATCACCACAGGAGATTGGTGTCTAGGCACAGCCTATGTGCTACTATAACTATAAGATAAGCTATATAATAGTAACATAAGATGTATAATAGTATTATATAAGATGTATAATACTATTATGTAGGCTTAGGGTTAGGATTAGCCGCAGAACAGCTAAATTAAAACTCATAACAGACCCATTTGCAGAAGTTTATTTAAAGTTCACATACAGGAGAGAATCAACGGTAGCACAACGCTCTACCAGTGAGCACAAAAAGAAACAAACAAACTTACAACACAATTTACTCAGTGGTGTGTAAACCCGTGCCTCGTGCTTTAGCTCCGTTTGCTTGGTGACGGTCACAAACACATGAAATTCCACACATCTACAACATGTCAAGTACTTGAATGTAATGTGTATTTAAGTCATGGAGTTTTGATCCATGGTCAGCCTTAGCAGTTTGAGATAAAGAACCTGCAGGTGAATCACACGCACAAACGCGTAAGAGTCAGAACACAGTACACGAGATTAACTGTAATTTAACAACTAGCTGTGTCTCAATTCAACTTGAAATAGTATTAATTCTATCTTTCTCTTTGTAGTAATTAAATTAAAACACGCACGATGCACAGTAATATTTGCTGCTTAAAACCAAGTTTAGCTGTAATTAGCTAAGCACATTAGCAGGCTAAACATTCGGCTAATGCAACTGTGTATCATTATTCTAACAGAGATTTAGTCTGTGGGGGCGCGGCTCCTCACGGCATCGCGGAATATTATTATAAACAAAATCCAATATATTTTTCTTTTCGTTACACAGTCCACATGTTAGTAACATTTAACGAGCACTAATAAAGTGTATGTGCATTTATTTTGCGCTAAAGCGCTGAACTCTGTGCGAGCTGCTTGTGTTTACCTTTTTTTGGCGTTCCGTCATTATGACCGCAATGTGACGTGGGCTGTTTTTATTCAACATTTCTAATCTTTTATATGAATTATATTTTGACTAGTAGGTCCTATAAACTCCAAAGTTGGTATGGTAACCAATCATAGTGTGCTTTCCTGGCATGCCAATTTTCAAAACGTTTTAATGTATCGTTATATGACCTGCTATATATTCCCTTATTAGAGTTATAACAAAAAATAATAATAATACCATAATAATAAGAAAACGTACGAATACAATAGGCCCTACGGGGCTTGACCCCTAAATATAAGACAAAAAAACAAAATGATCCTTTCTGCACTTACTTTAGCTAAAGTAGGCTAACCACTGAACTCTAATCCAGTGGTTTTACTGTAAACTGGAAAACCACTGAAAATGCTAATTTGTGTTTCTGTCTGTCTGTATTTTTATGTCTGTAGATGCTTCTCATGTAGTAGACTAGCAAACTCAGGAAGTACAGGATGCAAAGATGGCACAGATTCTTGAACCGCCGGGACCACACAGCTTCCGCCCGTTCACCCGGGAGTCGCTCAAGGCCATTGAAAAGCGAATTGCAGAAGAGAAGAGTAAAACACCTAAAAAAGGAGAGCAAGGGGGAAATACTAACAATGAGGATCAGCCAAAACTTGACGGTGACCTGGGGACAGGGCAGAAATTGCCATTTATATACGGGGACATTCCCAAGGGAATGGTGTCCACCCCACTGGAAGATCTGGACCCATTTTATTTCAATGAAAAAGTAAGTTTTGCATTGTTTTCTCTCAGTCTGCTAATGCATTTGGGTGTGCTCTGCCTAATGGGCTTTCAGTCGAAATTGAGTGCTGATGTTGGTGGTAGGCTACTGCTGATACATTGTTAATGTGTGAATGGTCATTCATGCAGTGACTTAAAAGGTTTTAGTGCCTCATTATTTGCATAATGCATAGAATGAAAGATTATTAACATGGTTTCTGATTATTGATGTAATTAAGCTCAGTACGGTGTTGGACGGTTGATCAGAGGGTCATAAGGTCAAATCCTAGTCTACTACTGTGTTAGCCTAGGTAACTCTTAAGGGTTCAACTCCATAAGAAAGATAAATGTGACTGGTTTTAGATAAGGAAGTCTCCAAAATGCAGTGAATGAAAAAATCCAGAGCACGTCTAAGTTTTTTACAGGTCTAAGTAGCCCCTCTAAAGTTCCTTTCACTAAAAATACCCATGAAGCAATATACAATGAACAACAATAAACATAAATGTTATCCTCCTGAAACCCAAAGATCAAAAGTGTCATCAAATTATTTTATTTTGTGTGATTTCCTACTTCTTTTTTGGGTTGAAAACATTCTATAATTTAGAGTTTTTGACTCTATTTTTTATTTTTATTTTTTATTTTGCAGCATGTCCACTGTAGTGAACCACAGGACTATTTTAGTTTGAAAAGGCCGCCAAACAAACCTATCCTTTTTATAAAATGTGCTTGTTCCTATGGTGGCCTTTTTTGATGCAGTGTAAGAAGTAGTTCGTAGCCTCCCAGCCAATCAAACGACATATCACTTGAAAGCCCAGGATGTCCACTGTACAGGGATGGATAGAGTAGCTCAAAACATTCAAAGAATATTCATGAAAACAAAATGCCCACTACAGAGGACACAAGTAAATAGACTGATTTTCAGGAGGTTATGACTAATAATCCAATCGTTTATTTATTCGACACCAAAATATTATATTAATCATATCCATCATATTAACTTATCACAATCAGGACAATTATTATTATCTATCTCATATTATCTAAACATGTCACCCAGATTTTAAAATGCAGCATACTGTAATAATTTCACTTCATTCTATCAAAGGAATGAGAGTTCAATTGAACCTAAGCTGTGTTTGATTGTTAATTTTAATCTGATGCACGAAAACAATAATTAATGTTACAAATTTAAAAACTGTAATGCGATGTATTTTTTAAAATGCTTTATATGTCTGGGGAACCACAACCCCAATTAGACAATATTCTATTATGTTCAGTTCATGATAGCATTACTTAAGCCGATTACATTTCTGTAGTTATGTTTTGTTTCTAAAGTTCCAAATCTGTTGAGCTAATCGTTGTCAAGAAAAACTGTTGGCTGAAAAGCATTTGTTAAACTGAAATCTTGATTAAAGTTGAAATAAGGTGATTGTCTACTTGATGCATAGAAAAATATTTTTTAAATCCATTTACTAGAACAATTAGAATCAGAATCAGGTTTATTGGACAAATATGTTTTGTACACACAGTGAACTAAATCCAGCTGATTCTGACATAGTAGACAATAGTTCAGAAGTACTGACATAACACTCTACATTTAATTCAAGACTATACAACATACAACATAACTAAACTAAACAAATAAAAAAAAAAAAAAACCCACCACAATATATAAAGTGAGAGTGCATGGTAGGGCAAATAACAGTGTTGCATCACATTTGGTAAAAAAAAAAAAGGTTTTGAGTGTACAAGAGTGTAAGTGTAAAGTACCATTCTGAATAATATATAAATGTATACTAGCAACAGTCTTGTTTTTGTTTTTCAGACCTTTATAGTATTTAACAAAGGGAAGACACTCTTCCGATTTAATGCCACTTCTGCCTTCTACATGCTAAGTCCATTCAACTTAATAAGAAGAATAGCAATTAAGATTTTGGTACATTCATATCCTTTCAATATGTCGGTAAAAGCATATGTAACTGTTTACTTATATATGCGTTTACTGATGTTACTACTGTTATTTACTACTGTTACTACTGTTATTAGGGGTCAAGCCCCGCAGGGGGTACATGGTCCTAGCGCCCCTCGGGTGGCCTTCCCGGCCAATGTCCATACACGTTACAGTTCCCCATCTTTAAGCGCGCACTCTGGGCGCGCAACCAAGACCATGCAAAATCTATGGCGGACCGCAGGGGAGGGCCGGGGCCCTCAGGCAGGGACCCCCGACGCCAGGGCGTAACCTTGAAT
>JAOUQX010000040.1:10427365-10439459 GCA_028566295.1 Liobagrus marginatus
CTGAGTCCCCACGGGAGAGTGCGACTGAGTCCCCACGGGAGAGTGCGACTGAGTCCCCACGGGAGAGTGCGACTGAGTCCCCACGAATGCACGATGCATTCAACTCCCTCCCCCATCCCCAACTCCACCTAACCGGATTCCTAATCTAAATGGTCATCCACTCAGGACCGCCTCCAGCATAGAGTAATTTCAGTCATCAGCTTTCCCTGCGTATTCAGCGTTACAACACTAATTAAGTAACCGACTAACACTAAAAAAGATCAAATTACGTACGCATGTATGTACGATACTGGATCTGTTCCATACCCCAAGGGTGGTTTGACTTGCTGCTCTCCCCGCTCTGTCCAGCAGGGCTGCATGGACGGGCGTGTGGAGTTTTCCCAGAAGAGATCCATACCGCCAAACACTAACCGTATGCATGTATCATTATAATAAATAACATTTGATGAAAGCAGCCTGACTGAAAGTATGTTATACTTTGATAAGATTTGCAAAGCTTTGCAATTTGACATTGAAGAACATTGTTTTTAAAGTATTCCACAATCTTATTACAGACTCTTTCACAGTTTGTAAAACCTCTGCTTATCTTTAATTCTGAGAGCCTCTGCATCTCTAAGACATCCCATTTATATCTAATCATGTTATAGACCTGATATCAATGAACTTAATTAGTTGCTAGATGTTCTCCCAGCTGAATCTTTTTAAAGTTTCTTGCTTTTTCAGCCATTTGTTGCCCCGTCCCAACTATTTTGAGTCTTGTAGCAGTGGATAAAAAATATAGAATCTTTGTTTAAACTTTTTTTTTTTTAAAGTCTTCTACTTTTTATTTTATTCAAATTTAAAAAGCCCCCCAACTTTTACGGATTTCAGGTTGTACATTAAGGTTAATTACATTAATTAAAAAAACAAACATATTAAAAAAGAGCATATTCTGAAGTTGAAGTTCTATGCAAAGTCACCGTGGTATTCCATTTAAAAACCCAATGTAAATGTTCTATCATAATACCATGGACGTTTCTAACTGAAAACCCATGGGAATTTTCTATTTTGGCCTATTTTGTACATTTCTACTAGGCGGCAGTTACAATATTTGAAAGTGGCAACCTTAGTGGAGACAGTTCTTCTGTGGCCTCCAAACTCAGTTCCAAAAGTGCCAAAGAACGATGCAACCGGAGAAAGAAGAGAAAGCAGAGAGAGGAGGAAGAGGAGGAGGAGAAAGGGGACAATGAAAAGGTTCAAAATTCGAACCCAGAAACCAACGTAGAAAGGACCAGCTTCCGTTATTCTCTGGATGGAAACATACTGTCATATGATAGGCCATATCAATCTCCTCATCAGGTCAGGAATGGTTCTCCGCTGCTCTACTGCTGATCCCTACTGCATGCTCTGTTGTTGTGCAACAAGCCTTTATCTGATCAAAATCAGAGTATAATATTATTTTCCTCTGGAGATTTCTTTTCATCAGATTCAACATCTTTATGGTCATGATCAAGGTCATTTCGAGTCATGTAATGTATTTGCCATAATCACTCATGAAATTGTTAGTTTCTATACTTCCTCAGTTCAGTTCAGTTTTCCATGCAGTATTTTACTTTCCTTCTTGTTGTCTTTTTGATTTTTGAATGCCCATTTTGAAAGGCTTCTTGTCAATGCTGCCTATATAAAAATCCACCAAAATCTTTGCAGCTAGTTTTTATTTTATTTCTGTTATTTCTTTGGCTATCATCATCATCATAAGCATCAACAGCCTCGTCATCAGCCATATCTTTTGTTCAGCATGCCCATTTTGTCCACTGCATGACTATCTCAACTTGCCAGTTCATGGCCACACTGTATGATGGTTACGTGTGAAGTGAGCCTCAGGCCTGTTTTTTTTCTGCAGTCACTTGTGAGTCTTCAGGGCTCAGTCTTCTTTCCACGCCGCAACAGTAGGACTAGCATCTTTACCTTTCGTGGCCGCCTGGCATCAGAGAATGGATTTGCGGATGATGAGCACAGTGCATTTGACGACACAGGCAGTCGCCGTGGCTCCTTGTTTCTGCCACGTTGCTCTGAACGTCATTACAGTACTGGCAGCAGGACAAGCTTGACCCCACGTGTTTACCTGTCTCCAAAAGGAAAAGTGTGCAGCACTGTGGATTGCAATGGCACAGTGTCATATGTGACTGGGAACTCACTGACCAGCTCACCAGATGTTCTTCAGTTACCTGAGGTGACCATAGATAAAGCCATAACAGATGACAGTGTAAGGACAATTGCATGTCCTGTGATACTTCAACTATGCACTCAGTTGAATCTATGTGCACTATAGTAAAGCTATCATATTAAAAGTACTGTATATTACAACATAATCTGTTACATAGCAGAAGAGACAGCATTAGTGTCCTTATGCTTATACTGCAAAAATGTTTTTTTATTCAACCATGTAGAATATTGTCTACATGTATGGTGTTCTATAGCTACTATACTAAGACATAGTTGAAATTGTCTTAATACATTTTGTGACCCTTTATTATAACTTCTTCCTCAGAGGAGAAAAGAAGAGTATAGGAGAATACATGAAGCCGAACAACTCTCACCGGGGTTTTCGACTGAGCACACAGCTAGACAGAGGGCTCTGAGTGTAGCTAGTAATATCACCAACACAATGGAAGGTAAGTTTCATCCCTTCAGCTTGAATTATCTAGCTGTTTTTTAAAGAGGATATATATCATTTTAGAATATTCGTAAGTAAAAAAAGTAATTACTAATTGCGACCTATCATTCCAAAAACACAGTTTTATATTTGCCAAGGAAAATTGCATCAGATTGAAGGCTTTAAATCTACAAGCTTCTAAATCTTCAAACTTAAAGCTTAAAAACTTTTTTAAAAAAATTATAATAATAATAATAAATAAATAAATAATAATAAAGCTTCAAACTTCTAAATCTTTATAAAGTAAAAACAGCTTTATAAATATGTTTCACACACATAGAAAACCATAAATCCTTTAACTGCAACTTTATTTATTCCATAAGACAACAGTGGCATCTTATTTTAAAACTGTACAGGTCCTGTTAAGGAAACAAGTTTCTAACTGTTTTTTTTTTCAATTTAATAGCAGTCATTGCCTGTACAGTAAGTTAAAACACTTACTGAGTAAGTGCTTAAAGTAAAACTACAAAAGCCCATTGTGGGTTGGTAGATGGGCATATATGCATGTCTTGAAGCAGAGGCTGAAGTGGATGCAACTGCAGCTTAGTGTTTTATTAAAAGGTACTTGCAATCAAATCTAAAACTTGAATCGAAAGCGTGAACCAGTAAACCAGTAGTTTGTGTTTTATTTTGAGAAATGCTGATTTTTTTCACCAGTACCTGGGTTGATGCACAGTATGAGTCATGCACAGTAATCTGTTAATTTTTTTTAACATTAGCCTAAATAATTTAAGGTGTTCGCAGAAATAAAACGTTGACTTTTTATGTACAAAAATACAGAAATTTCTATTTATCAATAATACATTCTAAATCTATGGTACTCATTTATTGTTATCGTTAAAAATGCATTTAACTAACCTAGAGGTAAGAGCGCAAGATAAAAAATCCTAAGGCAAAAAGAGGAGGAAACATTAGTAAGAACCAGTGGTAAAAGTAAACTCATCATCTTCCGAGTGAAACGGAATAGTACAATAATAATGAGTTCTTATCCATAACAGCATTGTCTAAAGTCAAATAAGTATAATTGTGTTTACAGAAGCTTAAGTATGGCAAGAGTTTTTAACTTTAAGTCATCTGTATCAATCTGAAGCTATCAACTGCTCATATATTAAGACTTGGGGTTAAACTGTTCTTACGCATCACAATTATGTCTAAAGCTCTTTAGGCTATTCTAGGAAGAATATCCATAGTCACACTAACTGGTTGTAATACCAGCTGATAAATGAGAAGGTCAAAAGATTTTCAATAAAAGATGGATTAAAAGCTTTAATGCTAGAGGTATTAAAGATTAAAAACTCAATATTCAAAAACGCGTGTTATTCACATAATGGAAATCAGGATTCCATTAACTACTCCTTATATGCGATGGCACAAGCCCTGCATCACTGCACCTACAGTACCCAAGAATGAAGTTGGAAAAAGTGACTGTATTTAAAGCTCTACACTGAGCATACATTGATTTCTTATACACTGTCCATTATGTTTTTAACGATCATTTTTTCAGGGTCAAAAACATTCTTTGGAAGATTTCAAATCTATTTTTAACTGTGTAATGTCTGCGCTGATCCGAATGGCTCTCTACGGATAGCGAGACATGAACAAGGGTATAAATGGAACTCAGGCGCAGGCTTCAAGAACATAATCCTTTTTATTTTCGAAAACACAGTGATATACACTCTCACCGCAGGTTCATACACAAACAATGATTCGCGCTGATCTGTGTCAGCACGCGCTCCTTTATACAAAACTAAATGACAGTTAAATTCAACTCAGGTGTGCGTAGTTACGGTGGGCGTGGTCGTGAGTGGTGTGCGTGAGTGCAAACAATGAACTGAGGACATGAAAACAGGAGTACGTGAACTGGAGACCAGAAAATAGTGAAAACAGGAACACATGCACAAAACCCAAACAAAAACAATGACAACACACCCAGTAGTGTCCATGCACGTTACAAACTGATATCAGTAGATTAAATTTACATACTAATTTATTCACAAATGTCAAAGAAAGCCTCAGCCTAGCTTAGAACGTGAAAGTCTTTAAAGGGGAAGCAGAAATAATTACCCAGGTTTACAAAAAAAAACAAAATAACAAATAGATTTATTAATAGAGGTAAAAACCATTTAGAGAGCATGCCTATTTTGCAGGGTGGTTCTATCCTCATTACTGCTATAAGCATTTAAAAGAATAAAATTGGAAGAGATTTACAAGACAAATGTTTTAATACCATAAAAAAACTTGATGAAATTTAATTTAACCCAGTTATATTCATATTGTGGTGTATTCATGAGAAATATATGTTACCTTCACAATATTATAGTGATTACTTTTTTATTTACCCTGATAACATAATATGCTATACAGTAATACTTATTTTACATATTATTCTTTTTTTTATCTCTTTTTATTTTGCAGAACTGGAGGATTCAAGGCGGAAGTTCCACCCATGTTGGTATAAATTTGCCAAAGCATTACTAATCTGGGACTGCTTTCCACCATGGGTGAAATTAAAGAATTTGATTAACTTATTTGTTACGGACCCATTTGTGGATCTGTTTATTACTGTCTGCATTGTGGTCAATACCATATTTATGGCCATGGAACATCATAAGAAGGCTGATTATTTCGTGGCAGTCCTTACAGTGGGGAACTATGTAAGAACATTTTATAAAGCCGCTTTTATCATTAAAATTTACACTCGTTGAAATTCAGTACCATTATTATCAATAACAGGTTCTAAATAGCTTTAGATTGAAACTCTAGGTTGAAAATAATTAATCATTATAATAAGTCTTTTGTAAGGTTCTACGTAGAAGCTTTAATATTTCCTGTTAAAGTACAACCAATGAACATTTTACATTTAAGTAATATTGCATGTGTGCACTGGTTTATACTATATATCATGTGGTAAGTGCCCCCACTACAGTCACATGAAATTGCACGATATTTTAATTTGGCATTAAATTGAAAGGATCTAATTAACAACTTTGTTGTCATCAACAATTTCTATAAACAAACAAATAGCCTTAGAGGACAACAAAAAAATCCACAAAAAATTTCAGTATGTAAATATTACTTCAGTTCATTTCAGTTCATTGGTGTTTTGGGGCATTTGTTTATGCACAGCTTTTTTAACATCCCACAACAGCGTCTTAATCATGCTGTGTTCTGGACTTTGTCTTTTTTTTTTTTTTTTTTTTACTTTTTTTTTACCTTAACCATGTGATCATGGTTCTGTTGCATGACCCAGTGTCAGCCCAGTTAAAGCTGCTGAACACACAGTATCTCGCAAAATTGAGCATACCCCTCACATTTTTGTAAATATTTTATTATATCTTTTATTGTGACAACATTTAAGAAATGACACTTTGCTACAATATAAAGGTGTGTCTGTACAGTTTGTATAACAGTGTAAATTTGCTGTCCCCTCAAAATAGCTCAACACACAGCCATTAATGTCCAAATTTGACTTTACACCATTTCCCAGTGTCAATATTTTGTGTAGCCACCATTATTTCCCAGCACTGCTTTAACCCTCTTGGCCATGGAGTTCACCAGAGCTTCACAGGTTGCCACAGGAATCCTCTTCCACTCCTCCATGACGACATCATGGAGCTGGTGGATGTTAGAGACCTTGCGCTCCTCCACCTTCCGTTTGAGGATGCCCCACAGATGCTAAATAGGGTTTAAGTTTGGAGACATGCTTGGCCAGTCCATCACCTTTACACTCAGCTTCTTTAACAAGTCGTTATCATGTTGGAATACTGCGCTGGGCCAAGTCTCCAAAGGGAAGGGATCATGCTCTGCTTAAGTATGTCACAGTACATGCTGGCATTCATGCTTCCCTCAATAAATTGTAGCTCCCCAGTGCCGGCAGCACTCATGCAGCCCCAGACCATGATACTCCCACCACCATGCTTCACCGTAAGCAAGACACAGTTGTACTCCTCACCTAGTTGCCGCTACACACGCTTGACACCATCTGAACCAAGTAAGTTTATCTTGGGTTTATCAGACCCCAGGACATGGTTCCAGTAATCCAAGTCTGCTTGTCTTCAGCAAACTGTTTACGGCTTTCTTGTGCATCATCTTTAGAAGAGGTTTCCTTCTGGCACGACAGCCATGCAGACCAAGTTAATGCAATGTGTGGTGTATAGTCTGAGCACTGACAGGCTTAAACCCCCCACCCCTTCAACCTCTGCAGCAATGCTGGCAGCATTCATACGTTTATTTCCCAAAGACAACCTCTGGATATGACGCTGAGCATGTACACTCAACTTCTATGGTTGACCATGGCGAGGGATGTTCTGAGTGGAACCTGTCCCGTTAAGGACTCAGTTTCAGTTAAGCTCAGTTTCTGGGTCTTGGCAATTCTTTTTTTCAGCTCCTCAGAGAGTTCTTTGCCATGAGGTGCCATGTTGAACTTCCAGTGACCAGTATGAGAGAGTGAGAGCAACAACACCAAATTTAACACACCTGCTCCACATTCACAACTGAGACCTTGTAATACGAGTCACATGACACCGGGGAGGGAAAACGGCTAATTGGGCCCAATTTGGACATTTTCACTTAGGGGTGTACTCACTTTTGTTGCCAGCGGTTTAGACATTAATGGCTGTGTGTTGAGTCATTTGGAGGACACAGCAAATTTACACTGTTATACAATCTGTACACACACTACTTTATATTGTAGCAAAGTGTCATTTCTTCAGTATTGTGACATTAAAAGATATAATAAAATATTTACAAAAATGTGTGGGGTGCACTCACTTTTGTGAGATACTGTATATATATATACAGGTTAGGGTTAGGTAGGGTTCTACATACTGTAAATATACACATAAGTAGAGTTCATCATCCAGAAAATGGAAAATGCCGGTTTTCCAGGTCCTGCAGTGTAACGATTGCTCAACGGAGCAGGATGAGACCCCGGTTTAAAGGGGAGTGACGACCCAATCGCAGGCTGTACAGTTAATATAGTCTTTATTTGTAAGCACAAAAACCAAGATTACACATCCACGTTACTTTCTAGGTACAACGATCTACGCTTGGGCTTGTTTCAGCGTCTTCTTTTAAAGAGGCGTGAGGCCCTTAACTCAAATCATAACCAGGTGTGCGTGCTTAGAACTTAGGACATAATCATTCTACACAACGCGTGCCTGGTTACAGAGGGCGTGTCCGTGAGCCATGTGAACGTGCGTGTATACAAACAATGACGACCCCTAAACCGTGAAACACACCCAAACAGTGACATAACAAAACATAGAGTGCACAGACGAATTAACTACACATAAATATAACCCTGACACGTCTGTGCATGTCACATGCAGCTGCAAATTAAACAAGTCCAAATCATCATCACTCCTCCATCACGCTTGAAAGCTGGTACGAGGTGTTTATGGTGATTTACTGAATTCAGCTTTAATCTAAATTACACTGTGCAAGATGAAGCATCCCCACCTTGGTCTTATCAGGCAAAGGATATTATTCTATAACTTTTTGTGGTTTGTTCAGATTCAATTCTGCAAACCTAAATTGTGCTGCCATATCCTGTACAGACCGAAGGGATCTTTCTGTCTTTTTTTGATTGTGAACGGATATGAACATAAATATTTAATTTGTTTACAGAAGTCTATAGGTCCCATGATGCGGTGCTTGGCCTTTAATTTCTTATATCTCTGTACATTAAATAGTCTGACCTCGGACTGGATTATCTGAAAGACACTTGAAAAGCTTGGCAACCGTTTTGAAGGCTTTGCATTTGTATACACATCCTAATGCTGATTAGCACATTTCAAAGGTGAACAATTAAAAAAAATAGCTGATGACATAATGTAGACGCACCTAACAGTTCCAGAACTTACAAATGTCCCCTTTTATAAAGGTGGTCACACTTCTTTTGAATAAATAATGTTTCTTATTTTAGAAAAGGCTTGGCTACTAATTGCTTTCTTAATATTTGTATAAGAAGGAAGGATCTTATTTCATAAGATATTTAGGGTTAATTAATACTAATGGATTAATAATACTACATAGTAAAACCATTGAGGCTCATTTGTTTGTTGGTGGAAATAGCTGAGGACCGCATAACTGTTCTTTAGGTCCTTATGAATAAAAACACAGAATTGAAGGAGTTTGCACTTTTTCATGATTGCAATCACAGCTGTTAGTATTCTCAGTTTAACTGCACATTTGTGAGTTCTACATTGCTTTTGTACAACAGATGTAGGCAATCATACTGGGTATTGGAAATAATTTCATATCTTTATGTTTAGGTTTTTACAGGGATCTTTACAGCTGAGATGATCTTGAAGATTATTGCCATGGATCCTTATAGATACTTCCAAGAAAGCTGGAACATATTTGATAGTGTCATTGTAACCTTGAGCATTGTGGAGCTTGGTTTGGAAAACGTACCTGGAATGTCTGTCCTCAGGTCATTTCGCTTGGTAAGAAAAACTACCTGCAATTATTACTGTGTAATAGAATATTCACTAATACTTGAAATGATTGTTGAAAAGTTTGTATTTTGTTATTTTTCCATCCTAGCTGAGGGTCTTTAAGCTAGCTAAGTCATGGCCCACTTTAAATATGCTGATCAAAATCATTCACAACTCAGTGGGGGCTCTCGGCAACCTGACGCTCGTCCTGGCCATCATTGTCTTCATCTTTGCCGTAGTAGGCATGCAGTTGTTCGGGAAGAGATACACAAGCCATTATTGTAACAATATTAATTCGACTAACAACTGCACACTCCCGCGCTGGCACATGAAAGATTTCTTTCACTCCTTTCTGATTGTGTTCCGTGTGTTGTGTGGTGAGTGGATCGAGACTATGTGGGACTGCATGAGAGTGGATAAGGGGCAGGGCAAGTGCCTAACTGTCTTCCTCCTGGTTATGGTGATTGGAAATCTTGTGGTAGGCATATATATGTTTTATTTTTATATCCGGCTAGTTTGATATGTCCATAAGAAAAAGATATTGTATAGTATTATTATATCTAATATATATAGTATAGTATATTGATAGATACAGTATAGTATATTGTACAGCATCATGATTTGAACATGAACATAATCTCTGTATTAAAACACCTGTAGTGACACCTTATCCTCTTTTTAACTTTTTTAGGTTTTAAATCTCTTCCTGGCCTTGCTGCTTAGCTCTTTTAGTGCAGATAACCTGGCAGCCACATCCGATGATGGCGAAATGAACAACTTGCAGATTGCTATGGGACGTATCAACAGGGGTGTCGCGTTCTTTAAAGACCATACGCACACCTTTTTTTACAGCAAATGCTTTAGACGGAGACGGAATAAGATAAAGGAGGAAAATGGCCTGAGAAATGGCAAGAAGCAGGCTGATATGCCTACTTATACCTCAGTGGAGCTGATTAAAGACCCAGGTTGTGAGAAAGCGGCATCGGGTACAGACACTGGCTCTGAGAATTTCATCTTCGATCCCACCTTGTCTGTCTCTGTACCCATAGCCACTGCTGACTCCGACCCCGAATGCAACAACATGGATGATTTGAGCAGTTATTCTTCTGACATGGATGACGGCAAAGCGGTAAGTTGGCTAATTTTGGTATTTTCAAATCAATGTGTCCTGCAATAAATCTTGATACAGTATTTTAAGGTGATTCAGATAAGCATAGGCAAATAAAAAACATAAAAATACAAGCACAATAAATAGTGTGAACACTTATTACACTACACTACATAGGCAATTCAGCCCAGCAAAGTCTTACATATGTCTTACACTGAGACAAAGGCTATAGCATTTGACATTTTAAAATAAGAAACTTTGTTTTCAGATTAGATTAGATGGCATTTAAGGGTGAGTGCATGCAGGGTGCTTCTTGTTTTGGCCTCTTCTTAAAAAAAAAAAAAAGCTTTGTGTTATTTATGAAAATGGTGTTTGATGGTATTCTACACTCTTTTATATGTTAAAACTTTTTATTTTATTTTATTGTGGATATTAATAGTCTATGTAATTAATGGAAAGACCACTGGATGATGTTGTAGCTACAGAGAAAAGATTTAATTTTGCCTTTTTTCTACCTGTAAAGATTGAAGGTGAATTCTGACAAAAATATATCTTGAAAGTGGTGGTGGTCCGGCTGGATCAAAAAATTCCGGGCCTATTTTATGGGCCTATTATATGTATATATACACGATTCTGTCCATTTTGAGAGACTAGAGGAAGAGGGAGGATAGGTAAAGAATATTTACATGGGCAGAGAAAACGCTTATCACTCTGTCTATGGAACATTGTAATTGGCGATACCCCTGCATGACGGGCCGGTTCTTGGCGAGAAAAAAACTAAAAACCAGAAATTATACCGGCACCAAAGTGTGTTGTTCCACTAGGAAAAAGCCCGGTATGCCAGATTACCAGTCCAGCCCTGGGAACTAGTATTTGAATGGCTAGGATTTTATTATGGCTGACATACTGTGTATGCAATACTGTATATACAAGATACAATATAATATTTTACAATGTGTAAAAGGGAAATAGAATAGTTCAGTTTATAAAAGAGCGTAATTTTAAAAAGTAATTATAGTTCTATATATTAAATGATATTTAAAAAAATATAGTTATAGAGAATTAGTCAGAATTGAACCATTTTAAGAGGTTTCTACAAATATTGAAAGGATTTCTTCCTGCAGACTGTGAAGAGCATGCTGCTATCGTTTCCCAATGCTTACTACGTTTAAACAGGTTTTTTATTACAGCTCCTTCAGAGATGCGTTCGATTTCAGACAAGAGATTTGTAAGACTCGTTTACTGATAATACAACACATACTATAGAGATTGCATTTACCACTCATGAGAAGGGATGCATAGTCCCATATAGTGTTTGGAACTGAACTCAAATTTATATGATTTCCTTTTTACTCACCTCATATTTCCTGATATATGCGGGAAGAATATAATTTATCCATTATTTATTCTCTTGTTTAAGTAGCTTTGTATGTGTGGTTTCTGCAGGACTATCACATCTTGAATGAGCAGCATTGTTTATTTCATTGATGGATGACTGTTCGACTGGTTTGACTTTTTTGTTGCTCACACAAATGTCACAGAATGCGTTTAATAATTACATCAACCTGGAGAAATGTGTTTTGCTTCATAATGGCAAAATGCATCAGTCAAATTGATTCCAGTGTCAAAACAAGTTTGATGCCATTTCATATTCTCTATTTTGGTATGATGAAAGCAGAAGTTGGTAATACTGTGAGCAGGTAAAAGATGGAATAAAAAATTGAATAAATAGATTTATTATACATTTATTTTAACATCCTACAACCTGGCGTCCACGAACATGGACATAAAATGTAGACCAAACCAAAGCTTGGGTATTAGGAGGTTAATTGTAATCAATATATATATATA
>JAOUQX010000040.1:10441575-10461136 GCA_028566295.1 Liobagrus marginatus
TACGCTGCGAGCGTTGCGCCTCACTTCCTGGTTTGGGCCTTGAGTCTGTTTAGCTGTTGCAAAGCATTGTTCATTCAAAGATCAGACCAGGCTCCGTTCAACTTTATGCTAAACCGCTTAACGTCAGCTTTTTGGGTATATTACCGACCTAACCAGCTGCTTTTTGTTAGTTAAAATGCCCCCGTTAGTAATAACGACTTACACGTTACGCTAATCGCGCTAACCGGCTATGCTGTTTACATAAACTTCCGCATTCTCTCCCTCTCTTTCTCTCTCAAGCAAACGGACCGTGTTCTCGCAATACTATGACTCTCATACTCGACTCTTTTTTTACTTAAATAATTTTTAGTAATAACGACTTGCACAACGCGCGATCGTCCCACAATCGCGCTTATTCCTGACTTTTTCCCCCACAGACTTTAACCCTCTCAGCGCTGGATCCAGCAACACAGCACGTCTCATACAACTGTGTATAGGCTGGAACAGCGAGTCTTCTCAAAGGCAAAGTACCCAGTAAAGATAGTTTTCCTCTCATATGTTTTTATATGGAATGATTTCAATATAACATGTTAAAAGTAAGTAATATTAGTGAATATTGGCTTTATTTTTATTTTTAAAGTAATATTTTTGGTTGTCCGGAACGAATTAACGAAGTTTCTATTCATTCTTATGGGAAAACCTGTATCGGTATACGAATGTTTCAGTGTAAGAGTAATGTCCCGGAACGGATTAAATGCGTAAACCGAGGTACCGCTGTAAAATGAAATATGAGCGAATAAATGGTAAAACAGGTAACTAATTAAGTAACACATATTTCTAACAATTAAAAAAAATCAGAATGAAAAAAAGATTTGTACTTTAGTATTGCTGACATGTACAATAAAATATATAAATTAAATTAAATCAAGTTACTTTTACTACTAGCGCTGCTGTTGACTCGTCTCTACTTGCAATGCAATGCCATAAATGCGGTCTTGCACAGAATGGGGTGGGGGTGGCTCAATGGTAAGGCTCTGGGTCAGTGATCAGAGGGTCGGGGGTCAAGCCTCGCACCAGGCAAGCTACCGTCATTGGGTCCTTGAGCATGGCCCTTAACCTCACCTGCTCCAGGGGCGCCGTTCGTTCTGGCTGACCCTGCGCTCTGTCTGACCCCAACGTTCAAATTTGTATGCCGGGATATGCGGAATCAAAGAATTTCACTGTATGTTGTACTGTATGATGTGCATGTGACTAATAAACTGAACTTTAACTTTAACTTTAAGAATGTCCAAAACGACTATATCATCGCGGTGCTGATATTACAAAACCGATAATGAAAAAGGTTAAAAATCAGTAAAACCAATTATCGGTCTCTCTTTCGTTTCTGATATTCTTCAGCTGAGATGTTATTTCTTTGTTTCTCACTTTGATTAAGGCATAACGATATTTGCCTACACAAAAGCAAAAGGCATGGCTATGCATGTATTGATGTCCCTGACCTGCATTCAACATGTTTTATTTTATATTATAGGTATTTCATGAAATTTCTTATTAATGAATGTAAACATTTGAATCACAGCACTTTGTTAGTCGCACACATTGATTATGCTACTGGCCAAAATGAGCAGCATGAAGATGTTCACCTTACTAACTACAACCGCAAGAAAAACCCAGTAAAGCCTTGAAAGGCTTTCAGCATGAATTGTTAATAAAGAAAACCAGTCCATACTAAAATAGTATGAGGTGCTGGGGTTGATGTTTTATTTCCTGTTTTTAATGGAAGGTCACCAAAACTGCAATCATCAGGCAAAAAAATGTATAGAAGCTACAGAACTTTGAAATGAGGAATGAGATGAATATAAACCAAACTGTGATTGTTTAGTGAATATTGGTATTCTTTCCGTGTACTGTTGAGAATGGCACATTTTAACTCTCAGAATACTTACAATTTCCACAGTTATTCAGCATCACTATCCAAATCATGGCTACAAAATGTGACACAGATTATTCTGCTCCGCCACGAACGACTGGAAAACCTGGCCAGCCTCAGTGCAGAAGGCATCCTTTGTCTTTCGTCCCAGAATCTTTATACACACAGCAAGCTGGTGCCAGAAAGTGTTTGTATTATAAAAGTGATTATTTCTATATGTCAAACACAGCATTCAGGAAGACTTACGGCCACATGTGCTTCAGCAGCCCACATGTGCAGCCATGGAGAGGAGAATCTTGGGAAAATAAACACTTCGTACATTTGTATTTGTTATACAGATGCCTGTCGTTTTTCATTCCGTAAGCACAAAAAGATGGATTTCATAAAGCCCTATTTGCTGTTCTTCCTGTTGCCTAAACAAGTGCTATTTAATAAATCCACAGTTAAATAGGACCTTGTGTTAAATCAGGTAGGATTTTACTGTAAAAATGTTTTCAACAACAGAATCCATGGTGTTATCTTAGTTCTGTTGAATGAAGAAGGTTTGAAAGTAAGATCTCTGTGATCGGTTTTAAACATCTTTGTCATCAGAGAGAGGGAAAATGCATATTGGAAATCTATAGTCTATAATCTATAATTTCAAAAATTCTGTTACACAAGAGCGGCATCAAGATGATAAGACAGTCTAAAGCTGCACATTAAAAAATATTTTTAGAGAGTCACGTTAAAAGAAGTATTTATTGATGTGTGATTTTCACTAGTTTATGCCGCTCATGGTGTACTTACCCTTAGACAAAGGTATGGAAAGCAGGGGTAAAGACAAGATTGCTATGGTTAATATACACAAAAACTAATATGGACATTTTTAATATGACTGTTGACTCAGCTAATTGCTTCCAACACTGCAGCACTGTTGTCACAATATTTCAACACACGGGTTATAAAGTAACTTATAAGAGGGTTAGTGTCTTTTGTATTTTGTTTATGTTAAGCTCCGCTGTTTTATTAAATGTACAATTCAACTGTTAAATTAATAATAACTGAATCAATTTAAAAACAAATAAATTCAGCTAAAAATACGAATTACGTATTTATATATTTTTGGGTGCATAATATTATATATAATTGTATTATGTAAGTAAAATATTATTACTACTCTTATGTAGTCTAAAATAAATTTGAGAGTTCTGCACAGAGCTCTGAGCAGAACCTCACTGATCACCTTTGAGATGAACTGGAAAGCTGACTGCACCCTATACCTCAGACAACATTTGTGCATCTCATGAATGCTAGTGTGATGAATCAGCAAATCCTAAAGTTACACTCTAAAGTCAAGTGGAAAGTTTATCCAGAAGTGCGAGACTAAAACTGAGATAGGATGTTCAAAAAAACAAATGGGAATGTGATGGTCAGGCTTCCCATTACTTTGGTTTATATAGTGTAAAAATCAGGGGATATTTTATCACTTTATATTATACATTTTGAAATATCCCCTAATTTTTGCGAGCATTGTATATTAAAAAACATTGCCAAAAAAATAAGAGATCCTTTTCCTTTCACAGGTTGTGTAAATAGGTTTCCTTGCTGTCAGGTGAATGTGGAAAAAGGCAAATGGAAGACATGGTGGAACCTCAGGCACACCTGTTACAGGATAGTGGAGCATAACTGGTTTGAGTCATTCATCATCTTTATGATCCTGCTGAGCAGCGCCGCACTGGTGAGGAGTTGTGAACTTTTGTCAGTGAGGAGTATGTGTGAACCTGGTCATTACAGAGCTCATTAAGGCACTGAAGGAACAATACAATTTGTTTATTTATGATGTGATCTTTTGCTAATGTGTAATGTAATGTACTGCATTGTAATGTACTTTTCTGACTTTTTTAGGCCTTTGAAGACATACACATTGAGAAAAGGAAGAATATAAAGACTGTCTTGGAGTATGCAGATAAAGTGTTTACCTACATCTTCATATTAGAGATGCTGTTGAAATGGCTGGCGTATGGATTCGTGAAATACTTCACCAATGCGTGGTGCTGGCTTGACTTCCTGATAGTGGGCGTATGTACTTCATTAAAAATTTACAAGCAGTTTAGAAAATTATTGACACTGATTTGATTAATGTTGGTGCTTTCTTACTACAATGATAAATTTTATTGCGCAATATAATTGTTGCCTGTGCATTATGTGTGTTCATTTGTGTGTCAGAGAGGTAAGTGCAACTGCATTCGATGTGTATCTGTACATGATTCAGTTTGAAAGGGATTGAGCGAGTGAATGGATTGCCCATTTATGGGTCTAAGGGCATTACTCATGGGGCTAAACTGATGGAAGGAATGCTGGATAATATGAGACAGATGAGAGAAGTGGCTCCTGATGACTTTATTTATATTTACCAATGTGTGTATGTATCTGTGTGTGCGCGTCTCTGTGCGTTTAGGTCTCTCTGATCAGCCTAGGAGCCAGCGCCCTCAATTATTCAGAGCTAACAGCCATCAAATCTCTCCGTACACTGCGAGCCCTGAGACCTCTTCGCGCTCTATCACGCTTTGAAGGCATGAGGGTAAGAGGCTCATATGTTACTGTCCAGCTTTACTTTCTAGCCCACTTGCTGCATACAATTAAGCATGCATGTTCCATTAAATTGGAAAATAAGGCACAATAATTCTAACATAATAAGACTTAGGCCTTTACTTAACATAATGTGATGCTCTTTAGTATCTAGTATGATTTACATAAGGGAATTCGATTTTTCTTGACTGAAATTTGTGTACACTGAATACGAGTTATTCAGATGCATGCTGCTGAAGTGTAAGCAATAGTATATAAGGTTCTGTGTAGCAATTCCACAAATTTCTTTCGGAAAGTAGTGTCATGTGCAGGTGATACGCTTTGTGCTGCTTATGAAATAAGTGAATGCAGTGATGGGTATTGTCTTCACAGATCCCTGACTTTTCATGTTTACTAGAGCAATACAGACCTTTGAAACAGGGAGCTGGAGATCGATTATCCTCTTAGCAGTGCGATAGTCTGGACTTGGAGAGAGCAGAGGCAAACGGGAAATGTATGAAGATTGAGTTTGAAAAACACAGTGATTTAAGTAAACAACAGTTGCCTGTAATTTGTAGCCTTAGTGTTAATGAAGTCCCTAAACATTGAGGTTAGTTAGTGTGTATAAGGGATGTATCCTGAAAATACATAAATGTATCAGTGTTCAATGCATTTACTTACAATAGTGAGTGCAGATTTTCAAAAACAGAACCAGTTAAAGTAATTGATATTTGTCACAGTAGGTACAAACCATCTGGATGAACAGAATTACGTAAATATATACCAGCACATATTTACCCTGAGGTTGGAACATTATAAATTCAAATGATGTAGCCACATCTGCTTTTGTGTGTATTATTGTTGCTGGGGACACAGAAGTAGGACTCCTACTTAAGTAGGAAGTAGGTCTGTTTAGGTCTTTTCAATACAAAAATTTTTCAACTAAAAATTGTACTGCATTTCTCAATGCAGCATTGCATTTCACGCACTGTGTGTGTGTATGACCACTTGGACCCGATTCTGCCCTTGTCTCCTTTTCGGGCTCTTCCAGCCAAATGTGTTTTAGCACATTAGATTTAGTCTCCATTATCCTGTAAGGAAGGTTTAGTGAGCTGCACAAGAGCTGCCCATTTTAATTTGTTGTCTGTAATATGAACTCTAACGTGAGTCAAAAGGGTGACAAAAAGGCGTTAGTCAGTTCTGGACATTACCTTGATGCAGTGCTATGTTTGGTGATTCTGATGATTTTAATACACATCAATGAGGAACTGTAAGACAGTGCTGGAGTGGCATGCGCATGCTTCACTGAAGGGGGGATCTTGGGAAGCTTGATAGATCGATCTGTACTAATGTTTTGCACCACTTTTTTAAATGCGCCACTTTGTTACAGTATTTTGATATACAGCTATGTTTCATTGTAAGTAATAGTAAGAGTAGGCTGAGAGGGATGCAAATTCAGTTAGAATATTGAAAGGTGGAGAAATCCAAATTGTTAAAGTCATAAATATCAAGTACCGTATTTTCCGCACCATAAGGCGCACCGTATTATAAGGCGCAGTCGCATGCTAAAACATACGGTCTACAAAAAAAAGGTAACGGAAGCAAAACAGTGAGTTTAGTTGTACTTTATTTTACTATTTAACCATATCTGTGTCGTTGCTGGCTGACTTCGGAGAGGCTCCCTTCGAATAGCCAAGCGGGAGCCTTGAAGAGAGGCCGCCTCAGACGTAAACTGTGAGTACATACTTTTATTTCCAGTAGTGCAGATACAAGATCAACGTAGGAGTAACACCAGTAACGAACTTCAATAATGCGCTTCATCTAAACTGACGCGCCTCTATTTATACCACCGCTCATCCAAGCTAATGAAACACAGGTGCGTGTGCTTAACCAATCAGAGGGTGCGCGCAAGTGAGGATGAGAGCGTGTGTGTGAGATGGGAGACGCGCAACTTGTGCGCGTCAATGAGCGTGAGTGCGACTGTGTAAGGGTGAGCGCGCGTGTGTGTGTGGGAAGGCAGATACGCGCGCAGTCTTGAGCCACCCTCCGGCGGGCGTCCGGGTCAACGTCCTTCCACGCTACAATATCGAACCATATTTAACCTATCGAACCATAGATTCATTGATGTTGAATTCTTTCGCAGCTGCTCTATTCCCATTTACAACTGCGTAACTGATAGCCTGTAGTTTGAATTGTGCCTTGTAAGCATGTCTCTTCACTGGTGCCATTTTCGGGGGTCCTTAGACAAAGAAATGTTGTTTTGCAGCATACGGGTAGTATACCTACCGGAGGCGTGGCGGAGGTAAGCGTACGTACTGTACGTATTATGTAATGCTCGCTTATTGATTTATCGCTGCCAGCGTACGTAGTGTACGTATTACGTCCCTGTGTCAGCGGGAAATGGTCCGATAGTCAGTCAAGCAGAGCGCTTACCAAAGTCGCACAACAACATTTTTACAGATTTCGGAACTCAGTGCACACATAAGGCGCACCGGATTATAAGGCGCACGGCCGATTTTTGAGAAAATTTAAGGCTCTAAGGTGCGCCTTATAGTGCGGAAAATACGGTAATACACAATACAAAAACCAGGAAACAATCAGGATCACAACCAGAAAAAGAATCAAAGAGTTTTAGGCTTGGTAAAATGTCTGTAATCTGAGCATAACTTCACACTTCTGTTTCTAGTTCAAGTTCAAGTTTATTGGTCACAAATACATTGTACGGTACAACATGCAGTGAAATTCTTTAAAAGGTGTGTGACTGGAAATAGGTGTGTGCACCAGAAATCTAGGGATTTTAAATGTGTCCACAGTCTTGAGCAGTTGTAGCGGTTGTGGTTGTGCTAAATAATAATATTCATGATGTGATGAATTCTGTGTGAGGTTTCTATACATGTTTTATACATATCCAAACAATATACAAAAAATTAAATGGCCTTTATGGACACTTTCTTTGTGTGCATTTAGATTTCTTCCAATCAATCTTTGATTCTGAAACAAAATATTGTTTTGCAATTTACGACCATCTCCTCACCAAAATGCATTGGCATAAACAAAAACGTAATGCAAAATAAAATGGACAAGAGGACTTTCTACATGTAACCATTAAGATCCTATGGTTTACTCCTCTCCAATAGGTGGTGGTCAATGCACTTTTTGGTGCCATTCCCTCCATCGTGAATGTACTACTTGTTTGTCTCATCTTTTGGCTCATCTTCAGCATCATGGGTGTCAACTTGTTTGCTGGAAAGTTTTATGAATGTGTTTATTTAACCAATGGTTCTCGCCTGGCTGAGGACATGGTCGAGAACAGAAACGAATGTGAGAAGCTGGGTAACTTTACACGATGGAAAAATTTAAAGATTACCTTTGATAATGTTGGAGCAGGATATCTGGCTTTGCTGCAAGTAGTAAGTAATACATTTGTATTTTAATACATAAATGTATACACTACAGTACAATTTAAAGCAAATGTGTTTCTGTTAATCTATTTCAATCTCCGTCCTTTCAGGCAACTTTCAAAGGCTGGATGGATATTATGTACGCTGCGGTAGATAACCGGGGAGTAAGTTTATGCTTTAAAATTCTTTATATTTAGGCTCTGATGTGGTTCCTCATTTTTGGGCGATGACTTCATATTTAACTGTGCTTTATTTTAGACTCATGAAAAATGAGCAGTGAGCACATGGCTATGCGTGATGTCCGGTGATACAATATGAGCTATAGTTTAAAAATATACAGTACAGTAGCTACTCTCAAGTCAAGTCAAGAAGCTTTATTGTCTTTTTAACCATATATAATAATAATAATTGAAGATCTGAATGATTACTGACATTTTCAGATCCTATTTTTCACCTACACATACATGCAGTGAAAGTCTTTATTTTCCACATATCCCAGAATACCTGTCAGAATACGCTGGGGTCAGAGCGCAGGGTCAGCCAGAACAAACGGCACCCCTGGAGCAAGTGCGGTTAAGGGTCTTGCTCAAGGACCCAATGATGGCAGCATGCCTGGTGTGAGGCTCAAACCCCCAACCTTCTGATCACTGACCCAGAGCCTTATACTGCTGAGCCACCATCACCCTGTACCGCTGAGCCACCATCACCATCACCATCACCGATTGCATAGCCGATGCAATACATTTACAGCATTTGACAGACACCCTTATCCAGATCAACTTACAATTATGATCACACTGAGCAGTTGCCGGTTGGGCAAGAGCCCAGCAGTGGTAGCTTGGCGCTGCTGGGAACCAAACCCCAGTCTTCAGATCAGTAGTCCAACACCTTAACCACTGAGGTACCAATTCCCCCTGTGCAATACACAGTGAAATACACAGTGAAACGAAACAACGTTTCTCCATCACCATGGTGCTACACTTAACAGACAACACAGAGCTACATAAAACAAAACAACCCAGAGCTACCAACTACAAAATTCAACAAAAAGTGCAGACAGTGCAAAACAACACTACAAGATAATACGCCACAGGACAGATACATAGAATGTAGTGCTGACCGTAGTGCAACATGTGGCATTGTACCAAATAATGCTAGCAGCAGTGAGTAAATAAAAATAACAGCATTTTGAAAAACGGAGTAAAGTGACTGTATTAACATTTTATTACTGTATTAACAGTAGTTAAAGTTGCTGTGCATAAATGGTATGGTAAGTTATACAGTAGATATATATTTTGATTAACTGAGTGTTTGTGTCGTATGTGGTGAGATTGGCGGATTTCAATTCAAATTGTTTGTCAGTCTAATTGTAGTGGTTGTGTCCCGAATGCTTCTGTACCTTTTTTCAGAAGGCAGAAGGGTGAAGAGTGTGTGTGAGGGGTGTGTGTGTGTAGGATAGCACAATGCTGGTGGCTTTCCGGGTGCAGTGTGAGGTGTAAATGTCTGTGATAGGGCAGAGAAACCCTGATGATCTTCTCAGCTGTCATCACTAGCCGCTGTAGGGACTTGCGGTCCGATACGGTGCAGTTCCCAAACCAGACAGTGATGCAGCTGCTCAGGATGCTCTCGATGGTCCCTCTGTAGAACATGGTCAGGATGGGGGAAGGGAGATGCGCTTTCCTCAGCCTACTTAGGAAGTAGAGACAATGGGCTATTTTGCTGATGGAGCTGGTGTTGAGTGACCACATGAGGTTCTTTGCCAGATGAACAGGATGTGTCAAGGATCCGTTGATGTCCAGGAGATAGTGGTCGCTCTGTGCTCTTCGGTCAATCACTTTGGCTTTCTCTACATTCAGAGATAGGTTGTTGACATTTAGTTGTTGCGCCTCCTCTCTGTATGCTGACTCGTCATTCTTGCTGATGAGACCCACAACGGTCGTGTCATCGACGAACTTGATGATGTGATTCGAGCTGTACATCGCTGCACAGTCATGAATTAAGCTGCTCTTTAACTTTTTAAAGAGCAGCTTTTTTTTTCCTTTTTTCTTTCCACTTTAACTAACTAAGTGTGAACAGCAGGGGACCAAGCATACAGCCTTGTGGGGCCCCAGTGCTCAGTGTCGTGGTGTTGGAGATACTGCTCCTGATCCAGACTGACTGAGGTCTCCCAGTCAGGAAATCCATGATCTAGTTACAGAGGGAGGTGTTCAGGTCCAGCAGGCTCAGCTTCTCGATCAGGTGCTGAGGGAAGAGTGTGTTGAATGCTGAAATGAAGTCTATGAACAGCATTTGTACATATGAGTCTTTATGGTCCAGCTGGGTGAGGGCCAGATAGAGGGTCGTGGCGATGGCGTCATTTTAGAATGGTTTGGATAATTTTGCAAACTGCAGGGGGTCCAGTGCAGGTGGTAGCTGGGTCTTGATGTGCCTCATGACGAGCCTCTCGAAGCATTTCATCACAATAGGTGTGAGTGCTACGGGACGATAGTCATTGAGGCAGGACATAGAAAAGTTCTTTTGCATGGGGATGATGGTGGTAGACTTAAAGCACCCAGGAACAACTGTGCTGTTCAGGGAAATATTTAAGATGTCAGTGAAGCTATCATATTCAACCCGTATACTAGGATAAGAATTGGTAAATAATAAATTAGAAGGGTTAGGAAAAAAAATTTATTTTGAAAAAGTGGTGGTGTATTGTGAAGCGTTTAGCATTGCAATATACACGATAGTTTATCTATATACCATCTGCTGACATTTACCGCTCTTTGTACTATGCAGGTGGATCAACAGCCTGTGTACGAAGCAAGTCTCTTCTACTACGTCTACTTTGTAGTCTTTATCATATTTGGGTCGTTCTTCACATTGAACCTTTTCATCGGTGTCATTATTGACAACTTCAATCAGCAGAAGAAAAAGATAAGTATCCATTTAGGTTATCCTTAATGTATATACTTAAACCAATATTAAATGCTCTAAACTCTCTCTAAATGAACAGATAACCTCAAGTGACTACAAAACGCCAACAGATTTCAATATGTAATGTTTTCTAAAGAGTAAACATATATTCAGAAGCGAGGTGGGAATAAATAAGTACACTCTTTGGTTCAGTTTTCCACAGGTATTTATCAGTCCCTCACATTGTTTTGTACCCTTCTGTCCAACACTGCATCCGTTAACTCAGGGGTTCGCATGCTTTTTCATTCCAGGACCCACCAACACATGTATAATTCATCTCTCGAGCTACCATAATATTTTTAAATGGAAATGTGGTGAAAACGCATCCCGATTTAGTAGGCAGCAGTTTATATTTTCCTTGTTATATGAATGAAATATTTATACAATATTTGGACTGATTTAGTTTCATTAACCGTAGCGTAAATGTAGCTGCAGCCAGGTGGCTTTGTCCGACCCACCTTTTATGCATCAATTTTATCACTGTGTGACCCAAAGTTTGAAAACTACTGCATTACCTGATGTCTGAAGTCATTCCTGGTTTACGCACATGGCCATTCCAACACCTTAATGTATACTTTCTTCAGCTATTTAGGTCTTAATTTCTTGGTCAGTTTTGTAACATCGTTTTGTAGCATGATGCAAACTCAGCCCATTTATCGTTGTCATAATGACTGCAAATTTCCTGGGTTTTTACAAAAACGCCAATTTCTAGGAATTATGTCTTGATGTCTTTCCATTGGTACACCAGCCTTTTTTGGGTAGAATGCTAATTTCAAATGATTGAAAATGTCCTTATAAACCTTTCTAAATTGATGAACAGAAACAATTGCTTCTTTGAGATCACAATTGATGTCCTTACTTCCTGGCACTAAAAGGCACACACCTGAACTGCTAAATGTTCTACTTTTATTTATAAAGATAGTAACACATCTTGATAATTTACAAATGTTTTTTATTTCTTTTTTAACCGTCTGGGGTCTGAGGGTGTTTTTGGGCCTGTGAGTTGTTTTGACATACCCTAACATTTGTGTTTCTTTGAGCTTCTTATAACATACTATTAGCCAACATGTATTTTATTTGTATTCAGCACAAGTTAAGCTACAATAATATGTGAGCAAAATGGATGTAAATGTTTATATTTCATAGGAAAAAAATATTGCGCAAGGTTTGTGAGTTTAGGAAAATAAAAAGTTTACTGAAATAAGGCCATTAAAGCTGTATTAAATAATTTGTAAAAAGAGATTTGAGTAATCTGTTATGCAGGCCTGAAAGATTACATCAAAATGATGTGAAAACCTTTCAAATCATTATAATAATACACTTAACACAATAATTGACACTTTGAAAGTGACTTTTTGTGTCAGCACTGCTGTATGCGTGTTTATGTTAAAGTCATGAATATTTAGGTGATTCACACCTTGGGAGACAAAATACACTTCCCCACTAACTAATCTTCCTCCATCAAGGTGGAATGCTGGGAAAAGATTTCCAGTGTTCTTCACTTTGTTCCTCTTGCGATGCCCAAACAATTTAGCATGTGACTAGCGCTGGGGGCGGGGCTACCACAGCGCATTAAAAATAATATTTAGCATGTGAATAGCGCTGAAGCGGGGCTACTGCAGTGCATTAAAGATAATGAATTAAAACTTTAGGTGACTGCACCTCTGCTTGGTTTTAAACAGATTACATAAACTGAAAATATTTGTTTTCGATTTGACTTACATCATTTAAAAATAGACATTCTAAGCTTTCCGTAGACGTATATTTTATGTTTGTGTGATAATTATTCAGTAAGTTACAGTTCACTTTCCGACGCTTTCAGACTGGACTCCTCTCACAGAGGCACGGCAAAACATGCATGCTGTTTTTATTTTTTATTTGGTGAAAAGCACAACATATTGTTTTTATTGTGAGTGTCTACAAAAAAATAGACACTTCAAAGTTTGGTTGGTGTATAACACTTATCTGTATGATTTAAATCGAGGGAGTATTTTTGTGTCTTTTGCACTGATAAAAAAAAAGTGAGCTCTTAGCGCGAGCAATAAGTCCAACCCCAGAGGGTTAACTCCTAGCAACAAATTACCTGCATAATGAATGTAGAAGTAGGAAGGGTGTGCTTGTGTGCTTTTTCCTACCTTATTTCTAGATGTTGATTTACTTTTCAGGGAAAAATCTGAGCATACTGAAATAGTTTTTGGTTGTCATCTGAAGATCGTTTGTTTATTTGTAGGGAACAACACAATTTAGGATTAGAAATATCTAAAAACATATTCTAGACTGTAAATATTGAAATGGTTTGTTTCAAATTATATCTATTATTGTTTATCAGTGTTATAGCTCCTAACAATTAAAAAAATTATATTTGGATATAATTGTATGACAGTTTAGTAGATTTGGTGGATGAACTATTTGTATAGTATTAATGCAATAAAAACGTGTAGTTAGTGTATGTAGCATGCATGTGTGTAAGTTAAACATGACATTTAAGGATAAGTTGGAAATTTAACTTTGTTCTGCTCCATTACTTTGGAGGTCAGGACATTTTTATGACAGAGGAACAGAAGAAATATTACAACGCTATGAAGAAACTTGGTTCGAAGAAGCCACAAAAACCAATTCCCCGGCCATCAGTAAGTCATTCTGCTTATGTACAGTATGCAGTATAGTTACATTTTAAATGTAATGTTAAAATGAGATTTTGAATGGAATGAACAGAATGGCGTATAAACATAAGCGTATATATTATTATGTGTATTAAGAGTTCAACCAGCTTAGGTTAATGTTTCTGCTGTGTTTTTAGAACAAGCTCCAGGGTCTTCTCTTTGACGTTGTAACAAATCAAGCTTTCGACATCTTCATTATGGTACTTATATGCCTTAATATGGTCACGATGATGGTGGAATCAGAAGACCAAACCCAGGCAGTACGCAGTCATCTAAAGAAAATCAACATGGTGTTTGTGGTAATCTTCACAACGGAATGTTTCCTGAAGATGATCGCTCTTCGACACTACTTCTTCACTCTCGGCTGGAACATCTTTGACTTTGTCGTAGTCATTCTTTCAATAGTTGGTAAGATCTGGTGGTGTCATCATAAATGTATATTATTATATATTTTGGGAGCTACCATGCAATGTACTGGTAATGTCTCTTCTCTTTTCGACAGGCACGTTTGTCTCGGAAGTCATTAAGTACCTGTTTTCGCCAACCTTGATTCGTGTTGTTCGACTTGCTCGGATTGGCCGAATTTTGCGCCTTATCAAAAGTGCCAAGGGAATACGCACCCTTTTGTTCGCCTTAATGATGTCTCTTCCGGCCTTGTTCAACATCGGCCTTCTACTCTTCTTAGTCATGTTTATCTACGCAATCGTTGCCATGTCACAATTTGCCTATGTCAAGAAGGAGTCTGGAATAGATGACATGTTTAACTTTGAGACATTCGGCAACAGCATGTTATGTTTGTTCCAGATCACTACCTCTGCAGGGTGGGATGGACTCCTGTCACCCATGCTTAACAAACCTCCTGACTGCGACCCAAATAAAGATCACCCTGGAAATCAAGTTAAAGGTGACTGTGGCAACCCAGCTATTGGGATCTTCTTCTTTGTAAGCTACATTATAATATGCTTCTTGATCGTGGTGAACATGTACATAGCTGTGATCCTCGAAAACTTCAGTGTGGCCACAGAGGAGAGTGCCGAGCCACTGAGTGAGGATGACTTTGAAATGTTCTACGAGGTGTGGGAAAAATTTGATTCTGATGCTACACAGTTCATACACTACAATCAGTTGTCTGACTTTGCTGATGCCCTCGACCCACCTCTGCGTATACCTAAGCCCAATAAGATCCAGCTGATTAATATGGACCTGCCAGTAGTAAGCGGGGAGCGAATCCATTGCATGGACATCTTGTTTGCATTTACCAAGCGTGTCCTTGGTGAAAGTGGTGACTTGGATGTCCTTCGCAGGCAGATGGAGGACCGTTTCATGGTGTCTAATCCTACCAAGGAATCTTATGAGCCCATCACTACAACGCTACGCCACAGGCACGAGGACATGTCAGCTGTCATCATTCAGCGGGCATACAGGATGCATGCCAGGAGACAGAATGTAACAATGACCTCCAACACATACAAAGAAACTGTACAGGAGAATGGACTGCTTTCAAACAGGTGTAACAACCACTCTGCTTCAGACAAATCTGAAGCATCTTCCTCTTCGATTGTCCCGCCTTCATATGCCAGTGTAACACAATCTGGTAAGAACAAATACGAGAAAGATAAGAGGGAAAAGGAAATTAAAGGAAAAGATAGCACGGAACGGTAAAGTTAACACGATAAAGAAACAACACACTTTAGAAAACAGACTTTTTTAACAATATGATTACGTTTGTATTATAATCATGGATATGGATCAGCTATACTCTTTTCCAAAGTGTGTTTACATGCCATAAAACTGGATCATGCATATAGCATTTATCCTATTATTTTCTTCGAATGATTTTCTTTTTAATGATTTTTTTTGAAGACATATTTTGTCTTACTTTAGCGTCACTAAAAGTAAGCCGATAATCGCTTCTAATGCCTTCTTGTACGTTTCAGGACCAGCCATATATTTTTTTCCTGATATGCTTCCTGCTCTCAGCATTGCTTTTTTCCTATATTACTACTGATTGTCAAATATTGTCAGAAAATGAATGGGCAATTGATTTCTGTGCCTTTGAGAAGTCAATCGGTTTTATCAGTTGTACTTCCTTCCTGTTATATTTGCGGAAATGATTGTAGTTTCATGCTTCCATCCTATGCCGTCTTCGCGTGCAGAGATTTAAAACATGGATGTTGCTAGAACTCATGGATCTGTTTGAGCTTCAATTAATCACTTTGTTTACAACAGACAATTCAGGGAATTTTAGATTTTGAAGAAACCTTTTTTCAGGCTTGCTTCTGAGAAAAGAAATTGAGCCAGATTATGTTGGACTCTAGTGAGATGGGATGGAAACAAAGCCTCTTAAATGCTACATAAGGCAGGAGCAGACATTTCCACATGAGATCCTTGGGGAAATGGTGGCACTTATGCAGGAAATATCCTCCATCATCAACCAAAGCGGAATCTGTGTGCTGCAACAAAGGAGACAAATGTGTAAATGTGCCTATGACTGTACTAGAAAATGTAATGTCTAGGAGCGAGCATATCATACACAGCATAAACTGGCAGAATGGGCCTTAACCAGCTGTAACTACACTGTTTAATTTAATATATTATCATATAAACCATGTCTCATCAACCCCATTTGATTATACCATGTAGATCATGCATTTGGGCACCGCCTGTCTGAAAGATTGAACGGATTTGCTATGAATCCTGGGTATTCGTGTTCATTTAACATAACATTCAGGTTATGCAACTTGTTTTTGATCCTACCAGAAATTTGGCCATACTATCTTGTAAAGATTCATTTGATTATATTCATGGAAAACACCGTTGCATTATTAGAATTTCTTTGAATATTATTCAAACGATAACCATACCCATCGAAAAACAATTTGGTGGAAAACTGCCATAACGACAAGAAACTCGAATACATCACATGGAAATCTGTATAAAGTTAAGTGTTGTATCCGATACAGTATTTGAGGAAGACTCTACACCTCACAGGTGCCTCTTAACCACAGTAGAAAGCCATTAGTATACGTGCCTGTTTGCATCACATGCATACACTACAACAGAAACCCTTTAAGAAAAAACGGACTTTTCGGCCTTTCCTTCAAATAAATCGACTGTGTAACCAAGTAAAACCAAGGGAAGTAAAAACATTCAAAAATGTATTTATTTTACTAATACAATACTTTATTGCTAACTTATTTATCATTATTGTGCAAGTTCTCCAAATTTTTGTTTTTAAATTTGATTAAACGTAATGACTAACAAGCCATCCGTCAGTTGTACTAGTTGATATATTGTATGTATGTTATTTGTGTAGCATATTTTATATAAAATTATGCTTGGAACAAAATCAGTCTGAGAAAGGTACTATATTATGTTCTGAGGTTGAAAATGAAACATTGTGTTGACTATCATTTATTTCCTTAATGTGCCTGTTATTGCATTACTGAAATATACTGTCTGTTGCTTTTCTTTTTTTTACTGTGGTGTGTGTGGGGGGGGGGGAATATTACTTATAAAGGGATTTAAGATAAGAAAGACACAATGCACACTTCGGTTACACTTTTTTCAAATGTAATTACTTTTATCCAAAGACTGTTCTTTAAATGTCTTTTAAATTGAAGCTTATTCTTACTTTGATATACTTACTTTGTTAACTGAGCATGCTCCATGTGCATTGACTAATATTACCTATCAAATAGAGAAGATCTTTGGTTGATAATCTCTGTGCCTGGAATGGTGCATTTGTTTACATTATTTTTTATGAAATTTGATCAAGTATATTTCTATTCTGCTTCAAGTCAACTGCTTTTCCTTAAAGACCTGTTATATATCTCACATAAACATTGCTATGATCCTGTTCTGTGAGTGTGTTCTTCATGTATGAATGTTTTAATTACATAAGCACAGGTAATAGATGACATATTTTATATATACCGGTACATTAACCTTGTAATCTATTATACTGCATGCAAGAAACTGCCATGAGTCAACTTATTAAGGAAGCCAAAGAATAAAAAATGTCATGTGAATTGGGAATTTGTGTCCTATTCAGTTTTTCCAGCCATCGCATGATGTAATGTAAAAATGCTGCAGCGTTGTTGTAGTTGTAATTTAGAAGAAATAAAACTAATAAATATCCAGTAACATAATGGCCATAGCAAGGTCAGACTGTTATGCACTATTGTGTCCTTCTATTAGTTCAATTGCTTTCTTTTTACATGTTTAAATCCATGGATCGGCTACAGAATTGTAACTTATCCAGCATTTATTTTATCAGATATTTTCACTTCTGCTACAAATGAAAAAGGTTTTCTGCTCCATGGGCACATGCAATAGGAGACCTTTGAGCAATAGGACCTGTTTGAGCATGTGAAACTGTTTCATGGCCATAAGCTTGTCTCAAGTGACTAACCACGCCTAATTAGGAAAGCATTAGTGCCCTGTGCTCGTCCAAGAACCCTTTTTAGGACTTTCAGTATGCTCATTTCAACTAAACCACAATCAGCATTAGACTCTCAACATTGCCGGAAAAGACCCGTTTTTCTTAGTGTCCATTTCATCTATTGCAGCTAATGAGCACTTAAATGTTTTATCTCCTCATCATTAGATGGTTCAGTGTGTGTTTGATTGTGTTTACATAAAGCAAACATTGTTTGATTCATAACGAGGAAAATGTTTTGAACTATTAACTGACCTGTTTTTGTACTTAAAATACTGATCATAACGTTTTCCTACTTGTTCAATAAGCTTTATTTGTCATTACATCATATACAGCTGTTGTAATACACAGTTTAACGAAACAATATTTCTCCAGGACCATGATGCTACATATAACACAGAGTCACACAACAGAACAACACACAGTCACATAACACACAACAGGACAACAAAGAGCTACGTACAACACAAAGTTCAACAAGTACAGACAGTGCAAAACAGACAGTACATACAATACACTACAATAAGTACAGATACATACAATATACAACATAGCACCGACGGTTGTGCAACATGTGTTAATGTACTAAATAATGATAAAACATTTAAAGTTAAACTAGCCGCATTATTTAGCACAGGAAAGTGACTAGTGTAAACAGTAGCAGCACTGAATAGTGGAACAGTAGATGATGTTATGAAACAGTATTACAGTGACTTATTTTAAGAAGTGCACAGTATAATATTTAAAGTGTCTGTGCGAGGTAAACATATGGAACAATGTTAAAGTGTCAGTGCATGAGTGATTTCAGAGTGTTTCAGTTGAGGAGCCTGATTGCTGGTGGATAAAAACTGGTGGACAGTCTGGTTGTAGCGGCCTGATTGCTTCGGTACCTTTCAGAAGACAGGAGGGTGAAGAGTGTGTGTGAGGGGTGTGTGTGTGTGGTCGGCCACAATGCTGGTGGCTTTCTGGATGCAGTGTAAGGTGTAAATATCCGTGATATCCTTAATGACTATCGTCCAGTAGCTCTGACCTCCACTGTGATGAAGTGCTTCGAAAGATTAGTGAGAGACTTCATCACTAGTTCACTACCAGACACACTAGACCCGTTACAGTTTGCGTATCGCTCTAACCGCTCCACTGAGGACACGATTGCATACTTACATCACACGGCCCTAGAACATCCAGACAATCGGAAAGGGAATTATGTAAAAATGTTGTTTGTGGATTACAGTTCAGATTTCAACACCATAATCCCCTCCATACTCACTTCCAAGATCGAGGCCCTGGGACTCGGCACATCGCTTTGTCGCTGGATCTCTGACTATCTGACAGTATGTATAAACACTATATCTATAACATTATATACAAATGTACAGCACACTGTATATCTACAGTATAGCATGTTTATACAATGTATATTTATAGCATATCATGCTATACAGCCGTACAATGCATATTTATAGCATAGTATAATATATTATAGTAGGTTACTTTTGATACACTATTTTTAGTATATCATATTATTATTACTAGTATCTATTACTATTACTATTGTTATTATTATATATTATTGTCATATACATATTGCATATAGATGTACATTTGTAATTTGTAATTACTGTACTCACTGTTAATAGTATTTATA
>JAOUQX010000040.1:10486464-10497486 GCA_028566295.1 Liobagrus marginatus
TTTATATGGGGGTTAAATAGAGTGGGTTGTGTTAAGACGGACGCGTTTCATTGATTGTAATGGTGATTGTATGTTGGGTGTTTTCTGTTGAGAGGGTAACGTTAGGTTGAGCGTGCGCGTTTGTGTAGCGCATGTGAGAAAGCTTAATAAAATAAGTTTATTGCATTACATTCTATTGTTCAGTATTGTGTTTTTATACAATATTCAGTATTTTTAAATACATTTTTCTTATTTAAAAACATTTAACATTTATTTTTTTATTTATTTTTGGATGTCCGGAACGAATTAACGGCATTTCAATTCATTGTAATGGTAAAAATGGATTTGACATACGAGTGATTTGAGTTAAGAGCCACGTAACGGAACGGATTAAACTTGTAAGTCGAGGCCTCACTGTATTAGAGATGTTACTGTGATTCTCTTTACACTGTGTCTCAGGTACACTGGTGAACCCAATGAGGGTTTGCGTCACTTCAATAAGGCTCGCAAGGACAATGACTGGGGTCAGAATGCTGTGTACAACATGATTGAAATTTTTTTAAACCCAGATAACGAGACGTTGGGAGGTGAAGTGTTTGAGAACCTGGATGGAGATATGGGGTGAGTAAATATAGAAGCACTACACTTTAGTGTTCTGTTGAGCACTTCGGTATTAAAAGTAGCAAAGTAAAACAATACTTCAGGACTTATAATGTAATCAACATTCAGTATCTGGCTTATAACCAAATCAGAATAAATAACCATGACTGTCATTAATTCGATTCCTGACCAAGGTCTTTCTGTGTGTAGTTAACACTCCGGTTTCATCCCGCCTCTAAACACATGCAATTGGACATAGGTGAATTGGCTATTCTAAATTGTCCATAGTAGTGAATGCGAGTGTAAATGGATGGTTGTCTATCATTAAGTGTTAACAAGTGTGATTATCTGGTGATTGTCCAGGGTGTACCCCGCCTCACGCGCTAAGTTAGCTGGGATAGACTCCAGCACCCCCTGGCCCTGAACAGGAGAAGCGCTAGACAATGAATGAATGAATGAACCAAGACTGTCGCAAAGTTAACATTTGATCCTACAATTAATTTTTTGGAAGCATGAAATACAGACAACACGGTAAAAGCAAGGCATTGTAGCAGCCATAGTGCGTCATGTGCTCATTCAAATTGTTTGGTTAAAGGATTTGGTGCAAATTAAGTAAACTTCTTTTTCTACTGATGCATAATTTGTCACATCAGGAACTCTACAGAAAAGCAGGAGTCTGAGCAGCTGGCAGTGCGAACAGCAGAGAAACTGTTGAAGGAGCTAAAGCCTCAGACGCCTCAAGGCCACACACAGCTGCATATCCTTGAGCATTACTGTTACCTGGCTACCAAGCAAAAGGCCAACGTAGAGAAAGCTCTTGGAGTGTTCATTGACATTGCAAACAATGAGGTGCGCAAAAACCTGATGGCACTTGCTGAGACATAACTTGAAACAAACTTACTAGTTTATGTATGTATGTGTGTTTTAAGTGTTTTTGGAAAGGTGATCTTTACAACAAACTGTGTTAATTTTCATTTATTCATTCATTTATTTCTCTTTAGTGCTTGATATTGGTCAGGATCATAGTGGATCCTATGACAATTATATTATTGTAATATTGATGCCTTCCTGACTCTTCTGAACCACAGAAAGACCATGTCCCTGCACTGTTGGCAATGGCCACAGCCTACATGATCCTCAAACAGTCTCCTCGTGCCAGGAACCAGCTGAAACGCATTGCCAAGATGAACTGGAACATTACTGATGCAGATGAGTTTGAGAAAAGCTGGCTGCTCTTGGCAGACATCTATATCCAGTCGGGCAAATATGACATGGCGGGAGAGCTGTTAAAACGCTGTCTTTGCCACAATAAGGTCCGCATTTTTAACAATCTGTAGCTTAGCATAGCTTATACAATACACGGACGTAACCCTTATCTTGTCAGGTTCTACTGAACCTTTGGAGAAATGGGGAAAAAAGGTTCTGTCCTGAACTGAAGTGGCATCGTCAACGGACATTCAAAGAAATGCAGTTAATCTAGCATTCATTGATTAATCCATTATTTTTTTTCGTCAATCCATCCTTACACATAGTTATTTCATTCATCCATCTATTCATACTTCCTTTCATCCATCCATCTCTCCCTTTGCTTGTGGAAAACAGACAATTAAAAATGTTGTTTTTTGTTAATAATTTTAGCTATATATGAATTATGTATTTTTTCATTTACATTATTTTCCTCTTTACATGTAATTGCCTGACTTGACAGGCATTACTTATCAAGGTTCTGAAACACCTGCATATATATTAAGAGCAGATTTTGTATCTTTAATAAAAGTATTATTTTAAATAATGTTACAAGTCATTAATTATTCTCTCATTTCCACAGTCCTGCTGCAAAGCTTATGAATACATGGGATATATCATGGAAAAGGAGCAATCGTTCAGGGATGCAGCCATGAACTATGAACTGGCATGGAAATATGGCAATCAGACCAATCCAACAATCGGTATGTCTTCAATTATTCTTTATCCTATATTTCTGGGGGTCCTTAAAGTTGTTGATATTGATTTTTTAAAAATTATTTGTTACAGGTTACAAACTTGCTTTCAACTACTTGAAGGCAAAGAGGCATGTTGATGCCATAGATGTTTGTCACAAAGTGAGTATTTTTCATGTATTGTTTTGTATTAAAGAAAAAAAAAGTAAACGACATAAAGCTGAATAATTAAGAATCTTGTTCCTTTAGGTCTTGGATGCACACCCAAACTATCCAAGGATAAGAAAGGACATTTTGGACAAAGCAAGAGCTGCTTTGAGATCTTGAAGTGTGTGTGTGTGTGTGTGTGTGTGTGTGTGTTAACTCATCAGTTTTATTTGTTTAAAAAACAAATATGTTAGCATCCTAACAACAGTGGTGTTTATAAATGTTGACTTCACTTTAGTATTACCTTTTTTACTGCTGTTTGATGTATTGGTGTGAAATGATGTTAAGTCATTATTTTTGATGCTGTATTAAACGGTCTGTCCAGAAAGATATTGTTATATTAAAAAGGGTTTCATAATGTTATGTCTATCCTGTTTATGACTCTAAGTTTAATAAGTATTTCAACAGAGTACAAATGAAATCACAAGACTCATATCATTTTGTAATTTTATTTTACCTCCATTCAATAGGGATTAATGCTTAGTCTGGCAATCTTTTCACTCTCACAGAGACTGAGCCCTTTTGTTTTCTTTCTTAAGACACTCTCTTCTCAATCTTATTCAAGCATTTGCTCTTCGATGTGGAAAGAAACACACTTTGTTGTATTTGAGCACACCCTGTTTGGGAACTCAGAGTTAGCATGAGTAATGGCAATTCTACTGTTATTGCAGCATTTTAAAAAAAAAAAAAAAAAAAAAAAAAAAACAACAGCATGGAAGACATGCATTTTAGTTGTAATTGTGGAGTATAGCAGCAGCTCCACTTTGTTTGCTCAGTGAGGTGCCAGTAAGGAAGGACGGGGGGGGGGGAGTCTCATGGAGCCGAAGCTGGTGCTCCTTCTTGGCATGTCCGTCTATAGATCTGAACAGCCACAGACACACCGCTGTTTCTGTCTCGCATGCCCATCGCTGCTGTCTGTCCTGCACACGCTCTCAAGCCCCTGTGTGTGCGGAGACACCATGGAATAAACAGCATTTTTTACGAGTGCGATGGTGAGTTTTTCCCCTCACTAATCCTCAAAATACAATAAATGCATCACGTATAAGTGTAATGCATTACTCTTTGGTATCTCTTTGTTGTCACTGTCAGACGCCGGGGTTGTCACTGGTCTTGATAATCTCTGAAAGAATCCGGATGAACCTCTGTGAGACCGCCGGCGATCAGACACGAGCGGTTAAACACAAACCAGGCTTTCGCACGTGGGGTAAGTTTCAATAGTTTGTGCAGTTGTTTTAAATGTTGTTAACCGTGTAACATACTAAAGACTTTTCGATTGGATTGTAACTTTATTGAAAGTCTGCGCTGTTTTTGTGTTAAGTCTTGCTTCTAGTTTCATTCGGTTCGCGTGCGTTTCTCCGCTCGCTGTATCCCAGCAACCGTTCGAGAGCGAGGGGCTCGCGGGAAGCCGATTCATTTTACAGGAACCTCAGGCTACGTTTTAACCTACTGCTGTAGTCTTACTAAATAAACTTTATAACGGTCGGTTTATAGAAATAGCCTGACTCTACTCAAAATAGGATTTTTAAAGCTTTTAAGGCGGTTTATGCGCGCTTCTTTTAGGTGGCCTAAACAGTAAACATACTTATTAAAAAAAAGGCATTTGATGCCATTCCTGTTTATCGCTTATAAAATTTAACATCCACTTTCAGAACAACTGTACTGAACAACATTTGGGCCATCAATCGTACCTTTGTGTAGCGTTGGCGTGGAGGAGTAATATAGCTGGCCTCTGCGCATGCGTAGTACAGGCTTCCTCTGTAAGTTTTTACCTGACAAGCACACCTGGATTCAACACACGGAAGTCGAATGCTGAGATTCCTGTATCAGACGAGCTGGCTTTAGTTACGTGGCTTTAACCGTCGGAGACGGTTGGAATTCTGTTTGGAATAAAACCCGGATCTTTTTTAAACGATTCCGGATGAAAACCAGAGAGGACGGGATTAAACTGGAACTTATAAATACAAACCAGGCTTTCGCACGTGGAGGCTTTTTTTTCCTAAAGGCTCAATATATAGTTGTCTAACAATTACTGAATTGATTTATTTGGATTGTAACTTTATTAGAAATTTCCCTTGTTGGAAAATCTGCTTGGAATAAAACCTCACTGTCTTGAAGAGTTTCGGATTATATGCTTTTATTACCATGCCGTATGTTATGACAGTATAGTCTGGGTAAGATTGTGATTTTCAATTAAAGGCATCCCTGAATGTGTGGTCTAGAATATATTAGGTGTCATTTTGACACTAGTGAGTCATATAGGATTTATGGGGTCATATGCTGGCTGCCACTTCATGCCATTCTACCCCAAATTTAAATTATGTTGGCTGCCTCTTTACCTCATTCTACCCCATGTTTAAAGTGTGTATGTGTGTTTTAAAATATATATTTGCTTATGTTACCATGTTTCAGTTTGGACAGACCGAAACCTCAGCAGTAATTTCCTAGAGAATGTATAAAAAGACGTAAAACGCATTTCTCTCATTGAGAATAATTTCCCAGTCATCCTAAAAAGGATCTTAAATGTCAGTAAAAATGTTTATTTTGGATTCCTTTGAAGCTCAGATACTGAAATTGAGTAAAAACCTCAACGTTCTTCCTTTTCCAATACTATACTCATAACTATTTCAAGTAGGCTTTCTTGATAAATGAAAGTGTTTTATTACTCACCCATAATTGTGCATACATGTTCTGTTTGTCGCTAATATTTTTTCTTCTTTCATGGGTTTAGGAGTTAGTGATGTTACTCACATCGTGTGTCAGGTGAATCATTGTCTGAAACACTCCCAAAGGACACACACCACACTATTTAATCCTACCACAGAAGAATGACTTTGATCCGCAGACTGCTACGTAGGCGTTTGCACCCATGGAAGGTTGCCATTGTGGCGCTTGTGTTCATCACATTTTTGTTCCTGATGCAAAGGGAGGTGGTCAGTCAGAGCCCACAAGAGGAACCCTGGATAAAAGGGATTGTAGAGAAACGGGACACCATGCTGGGCATGGTAATGGGGGCCGTGAATAACTTTAGGGACGCCATGCCAAAGATGCAGATCCGAGCCCCAGTGAGGCAGCAGGAAAGCAGGAGCAGTCAATCCTGTCTGCCTGGCTACTACACAGTCTCAGAGCTGAAGCCTGTGCTAGAACGGCCCCCACTAAATCCCAGTGCCCCAGGTGCCTCGGGGAAACCCTTCCATACAGAGAATCTTGGCCCAGCTGAGCAGAAGGAGAAGGAACAAGGCGAGGAAAAACACTGCTTTAACCTGTATGCTAGCGATCGTATCTCACTCAGTCGAGACCTTGGCCCTGATACAAGGCCTCCAGAGTACGTATGCAGTTTGTTTTTCATTATGTAACCAGGCTGGACTGACCTATAGTGTAATAATACTGACTATAATGAATTGCACTAGACAGTTCCCACAATAATTAAAAGGTAGTGTTTCTTAGAGCTTTTGTATAATATAATAAAACATAATAAACCAAAGTCAACACTTGTTGTTATTGGTTACTAGTTGGAAAACATAGTGCCATCTAGTGTTAAGTATTATACAGTATTTGAGCATACTCCTTATTAAAACAATGCTTAAGACATGCTAACGTATATATTTTTATTTCTATCACACACTGAAGCTAAATCTCAAATACACTTTTTATATTTGGCTGCTGCTCTGAAAATCAACAGACTGTTTCCTGAGACATTGTTTCAGCATGTCTGCCTAGATGAGGCACTGATTTAAGAGGAAAAGAGGAAGATGTTGAGCTATGTCTTTCTAATCACACCAGTCTGTTCTTGATCTTTTTTGTTTGACTAGCCAATTGAGACTGTAAAAAGACCCATTTTATTGTTCTTTTCTGTAGTTAAGGGTGTCGGCCATCCAGTGAACCACAGATTTTCATGGATGTATTCACCTTATGGGTGCACACCCTGTTTTATGGCAGTGGGGAATAGCATTCATTTGTGTTCCTCCATCTCTCCAAGCATCACTCCAACGCTTTCTCTCGATTTTTCTTTCTCTCTTTCAGATGCATAGAGCAGACTTTTAGGCGCTGCCCACCCTTGCCGACCACAAGCGTGATCATCGTGTTCCATAACGAAGCGTGGAGCACATTGCTGCGGACAGTCTACAGTGTGCTCCATACATCTCCTGCCCTTCTTCTTAAAGAGATCATCCTTGTCGATGATGCAAGCACAGACGGTAAAGACTTTTCAGCTTTTAGTGTCTCACTTTAAAGTTCTTGCTAAACTGCTAAAGCCATAGGTGGATCTTTGTACCAGTGGCTCATAATGGGCTTAAGAGCAGAAAGCACAGCTGCCTGTGATAAGGGTAACTACTGAGGGCTGCGGTTGAAAATACATTGGAATTGGTTTAAAGGAATTGGTTTCATGGGATAGTTAGATTTCATATTTGTAAAATAGTCCCTAAAATCAAAGATCATGTTCCTTCATCTCTGTTTCCGAACAGATCGTTCTGTTTTCCGTTGTTCAAGTTTTTCATCCACTTATTTTCTAACACAAAGTATATGTTTAATCTGTATATATGTAAACTACTGCAATCTGCAAAGTTTTAGATAAGACTGTTTCTATCCATCATACAGATCTATACAAATCATTGCTGGTTATATTAGTCATGTTGAAAGCACTATATTTGTGATCTCATAACGTTTTCAATAGATCGGCCTTAAACAGAAGCTGTAACACTGTGGGAGTTGACACAGTGTTGTTTATAAGCTAATACTGGTGGAGGTGGTTTAGTGTGTCAGACTGACTCTGAACCAGAAAGTATTTTTGATTATGCGGTCATTCTAAAACCAAATGAAATGCCATTTGTCCAGTAAAAAGTAATTATTTGTTACTGTGCAAAAAAGATGCTTCTGTACCAAATGTATAAAAAGTTGGTCAGTTCTACTGGTTGCCAGGTCATGCCATACTATTTTTCTTTCCTTCTGTGTTGCAGGTTATTTATGTCATAATAATTTTATCCGCAGACCTTCCTCAAGCCTATATTTTAAATTTTCCCTGTCACATATATTCCTACATAGTGTCTTGTGTGCTTATTGTGTTGCGCATTTATGCTTTCTAATTATTTTATTGATGTATCCACTGCTGAGATTTAAAATTTACATTGTGGGCAAATAAGCTAAAACACCTGTATAATTGCCTTGACTCAGCAGTAACAAACCTATTTTGGTTGTCTACTAAACAGAACGGCTGAAGGAGGATCTGTTTGATTATCTGAAACAGCTGCACATTGTGCGTGTGGTGCGACAGTTCGAAAGGAAAGGTCTCATCACTGCGCGACTGCTGGGAGCTATGGTAGCCACTGGAGAAACCCTCACCTTCCTGGATGCTCACTGTAAGTCGAAAAGTGCTGAGTCATCTTTTGTATTCATTCATGCTCACACTGAACCTTGCAGCAAAGTCACTGCGGTGCTTTTTACTCCAGCGAAGCTCGAATGATGCCAGTAATGGTGGCCCTCACTGGAAAGTGTATACCTCTGTGTCATGCTGGTTTAGCTCATAAAAATTATTCTTCACACACTGTTTACATAGAGATTTTCCAGTGCACCACTGCCTTCGGAGCATGCAGAACTACACTGTTGTTCTTGGCATGTTAAGTTGATACAATACTTCTCTCTCACCGCGTGCTTGAGGCTTGAACATCCTCGGTTCCGGCTTCTGAAACAGTGTTTTTAAGTTCTATTTCTCTTAAAAAGTTTATTTTAATGCAGGTGAATGTTTCCATGGCTGGCTGGAGCCTTTGCTGGCCCGGATAGCAGAGAACGAGACGGTAGTGGTGAGTCCAGACATTACCACTATCGACCTGAACACATTCGAGTTCATGAAGCCTTCTCCATATGGACAAAACCATAATCGGGGCAACTTTGACTGGGCTCTATCCTTCGGCTGGGAAAATGTACCCGATCGTGAAAAAAAGCGGCGCAAGGATGAGACCTACCCTATCAAGTAGGACACAACACACGGATTAACCAGATAAGAAATTGTAAACAGAAGTAGTAGACAATGTTGTCAAGTACTTATCTTCAGTTTACATAGAAATCTCTTAAAAATGAAGAATTTGTTTTTTTTCTGTACTGTACAGAACACCAGCATTCGCTGGAGGACTGTTCTCAATCTCTAGAGATTATTTCTATCACATTGGGAGCTATGATGAAGAAATGGAGATCTGGGGAGGAGAGAATATTGAAATGTCCTTCAGGGTAAGAATAAGGGATAGGGGATTGACAAGACAAAGTAGTTACTAAAAATAAATGACATGGCTAAAGTGAGTAATAAGTAAATTAATGAGTCAAAGGATAACAATTATAAATTTTGCACAGGGTTGCCAAGTCACAGTAAAACCTCTATGCAAACAAGTTTAAAAAAAAAAAAAACAACAAGAACCAGAAACACTCCCAAAAATATTTCAGGCAATGGAAAAGCCAGCTTTTAAGAGTTTATTTGTTTTTCTCAGTATTTAGCTTGGAAACTAGTTTACCTTAGTGCACACACATTTCTATTTTGCAGTAGGCTTATCTGCAATGTGTTTATCATTGTCAAGGGAGTTTTTCCTTGCCAAAGGTGCCCCTGGCTTGCTCATAAGAGATTAATAAAATCACATGCTAATGTTTGTTAAACATTGATTTTTTTTAAAACTGTTTTTTAAGCTGCTTTGAGAAAATGTTGATTTGTTATATGCTGTAAAATAAAATTTGAATTGAAATGTTTGACCATTAGCCATGGCAAAATCCTTAAAAAAATTACACTTTCCGTTTGCTTAGATTTATGTGAAGATTTTATTTGAATTGTTTGCTTGCTATAGTATATTGCGTATATTGCTTGATATGTATGTGTATATATATATGTACACATGAATGATATTTTTAAAGCTTTAATGAAAAGGCACTTGCTCTTTCCAGTCATTTGTTCCAAAACTATTCCAATTTCTTATGCAAACTGATTCTGGCAACCCCATTTCTGGATAATTTCATCATTCCTGAGAAATTCTGTCACTATAACGTCAACTTATGGACTACTTTTTAAACTACGTACTCCTTTGCTTTTCTGAATGCTCACAAAACTGAAATTTTAGCTGATTTTTTAAAGAGTAGAATATATATACTGCCATCGCAGTATATGGCAGTATAATCAGTAGCATAATATATATGTTCCCTATTTGTTTCAATACCTGCAGGTGTGGCAGTGTGGGGGTCAGTTGGAGATCATCCCTTGCTCAATTGTGGGTCACGTGTTTCGCACCAAAAGCCCTCACACTTTCCCCAAAGGCACTCAAGTGATCGCTCGCAATCAAGTGAGGCTCGCTGAAGTCTGGATGGACGACTACAAGGAGATCTTTTATCGCAGGAACCAGCAGGCAGCGCAGATGTCCAAAGAGGTAATGCAAGATTTTTGTGCTTTATTATTTATTTCAATTGTATGGCACAGAGTTACTGTTTACTTACAGAAGCAGTGGCATACCCTTTTATTATAGTCTCTACATGAGATTTTATTAATGACAAGATCAAGAGATGTATAAGTGTGCTTTGTGATAAGAGGAGGTTGTTAACAATAGCTTTAAAATTCCAGACATTGGCAGCAGAACAACAATATGCTTCCTTATACGGTATACATTTTATACATAGGAATTACTGAGCTTCTCTGGTTGAGACTGCCAAGACCTGATTTGTGTAACCTGACACTTAACTCTTGCTGGCCGAGTTAAGCATGCAAATTTAATATTTTCCAGACACAGATTAAGACAAATCCAAGACATTTAAAAAATGACTATCAATGAAGCAACATAAACATAATTCAATTAAATAAAATCTAGGATTAACCATATATCTAGAAGAAAGTTGTACATGTCTGTGCTGGATAACTTGAACAGAGGAGGAACAAAGAAAGTCATTCATAGACTTCTACACTGTTGTAACTCTTTGTTTTCTTTTGTGGCTCAAGTTTCTATTGTTCACATTATACCAAGTTGTACTGCTTGACTTAATGGCGCTCTTTCACGTGAAAAAATGTAGGGTCTCCTATAATGTAAATTGGACCACATCTAATAGCATATTGTTTTGGTTTCACAGCGAGGCCTTTTCGGAATGATGAATGTTCTCCATGTATGTAAGCAATTCTGCATTCCATTGAAAGTGGTTATGCTATGTACTCATGGTTTAGATATATACCGCATAAAGACAATTCTAGATTTACTCCATATACACGTTACCGTATATGCTGGTGTATAAGTCGACTTTCTACACCCAAATATTAATATCAAAATGGGGGGGGTCGACTTATACA
>JAOUQX010000040.1:10506398-10517767 GCA_028566295.1 Liobagrus marginatus
CCACACACACAAACACACACACACGCACGCGTACACACACGCACACACACATACGCACACACACACACACACACGCACTCACGCACACACACACACACACAAATATAAATCTATCTTTACTACTTAACACAACATTACTGCACAGTCCCTTTAATACACATTTTCAATGGTGACACTAATATACACTACAGTCACTTTAATGTTGTATTTAATACTGCTGTTTTTCTAACACTGCTGCTATCATTATTTGGTACAATGCCACGTGCTACACTGCGGTCAGAACTATATTCTATGTATCTGTCCTGTGGCATATTATCTTGTAATATTGTTTTGCTCTGTCTGCATGTGATCTCTGTTCAGTGTAGCACCATGGTCCTAGAGAAACGTCGTTTTGTTTTGTTATGTACTGCTTCAAATTTATATGGTTATAAAGACAATAAAGCTTCTTGACTTGACTTTATTACACAACTCAGGCTATTCACTAGCCGGCCTACATTGTTGTGTAGGTTGTGCTTTGGAACAGTAGAGGGCGCAGTCTGAATTCCTCTTTAAATTCTGGATCATGGAAGGTCTGGCAAGTGGTGAGACTGCAGTTTCTAATCAAATTAAACATAATATGACTTTACGTTAGAAATGAAAGACATCTGTTTCATTCTTCTCAGTGCTTTTCAGAGTAAAATAGCAGTGACTCGACACCCCCATCAAATTAATAAAACATTAATACTGAAACAAACAATTATGGGTTTATTATATAGAAATAAGGAGCTTGTAATAATAAAGGGCATGCCCTAGACCAATAATGGAGTAATTCTTAAACGTAAACTCACAAAAGTGAGTACGACCACAGCCTTGTTAAAGAAGCTGAGTGTAAAGGTGATGGACTGGACAAGCATGTCTCTAGACCTACAGTAAACCCTATTTAGCATCTGTGGGGCATCCTCAAACGGAAGATGGAGGCGAGCAAGGTCTCTAACATCCACCAGCTCCATGATGTCGTCATGGAGGAGTGGAAGAGGATTTCAATGGCAACCTGTGAAGCTCTGGTGAACTCCAAGGCCAAGAGGGTTAAAGCAATGCTGGAATATAATGGTGGCCACGCAAAATGTGTGAAAAGACATTTTTGGCTCAATTTGGACATTTTTACTTACAAGTGTACTCACTTTTGTTGCCACTACTTTACATTGTAGCATGTGTCATTTCTTCAGTGTTGTCACATGAAAAAATATAATAAAATATTTACAAACATGTGAGGGGTGTACTTACTTTTGTGAAATACTGCATAGACTTTTATTCTTTAGGAATGAAATTGTATAGCTCATTTTATGTAAATAGAAAAAGATAGAAAAATAAATTTGTGGCTACATAAATCAACCTTTTAATATTATATTCATATTAAATATATTTAATATTTAATGTTTCCATCTTATTACTGCCTGATGGCCACAATGTTACATCTGATCCAAATAATTTTATATAGTAGATCTCTCCACTGATGAACAGAACACAAAGAGACAAATATTACACACTATAATTGTGCAATCTGTGGGCTGCTGTTTCATATGTTTCTATTTTTATAACTTTGTTGATGTTCTACATAGTTACACAACACACACAGTGGCGTATAAACATATACCTTGGAGTCCAAAAGTCTGAACCCATAATCAAAAATGTTTTTCTTTTGCCTTCTGTCATCAATCATTTTAATTGCAATTTATATCACTGAAGTGCAAAAGGGGAATCTTTGAAACATTTATACATATAGTTTCCTAGTATTTATTATTATAAATACTATGTATTTAGTATTATGTCCCTTTCTCCTTTAATGATAGTGTGCATGTAATATTGCATGATTTCATAAGATGTGTCCTAACCCTAACCCTTATAATCCGTTTTAGATCAAGTTTTGTCTGAACACTATTTTGTATAAGAGATTAGGCATAATATCATTTGACTTGTGTTCTTTTAGTTTTGAACCCCTTCAGCATATACTCAGTGCTTTTGCACTGCGGGTGTCCCGGGTTCAAATCCGGCCCGTGGTCATTTCCCGATCCCATCTCCACTCTCTCTCCCCACTTCATCTCACTCTGTCCTATCACATAAAGGCATAAAAGCCTGAAAATAAATCTTGAAAAAAAAACTAACTAACTAATATGCAACTCAGAAAGGGAACCGAGTAAGTACTGAAGGGGCATATCAGATCTGGGTGAAGGGGAAATACAACGCTGGGACAACAATGCAGGAACTTCATCAGACACAGGAGCAGGCAGGTCAGTAAATACATTCAAAACAGTTTGATCTGTATGTGGTTCCTATCAGTGCTTTTTTCATAGTGTTTTTAATAGTAAATATATTGTTTAGTCTAATTGTCTCTCTCTCTCTCTCTCTCTCTCTCTCTCTCTCTCTCTCTCTCTCCCTCTCGCTGCCTCTCTCTCTATATACTGTATATATGCGTGTGGCTAAGAAACGCATTTAATATTTTTTTCCTCCTAAGTTGTTCTTAGTCACTCTTCATATTGTAACATACTTCTCCCCTAAGAAAAATTAATTAATAAGCATGAAGAGATTGAATATTATAAGCACATTCACTTCAGGGGTTTTGTCACATTGAACCTTCAACCCGTGTTATTGCATTACATTTTATTGTATGTTTTTGTTTGGCTTATTATTGATTCAATATGCAAATATGATGCAATAAATAGGAATAGGAGGAGGGTGAGTAGGGTTTCCATGTTGTATATTTATAAAATGAAGACTTTTTCAATAAGACCAGCCACTTTCTGTGGCTTTTTTGCCGTTTCATTTTTAGAAAAACTAGTGTAAAATAAGTTTGGATGAATAAAAATAAAGCTCCTCATAATTTGCAATATTCTGTGCCATCTTAATGCTTGATATCGAAATAATTGCTGTGGATGTGTGTTAGTGCTTTATGTATGGATTTATTACTGAAACATTTAACAAAATGCTGAATATGCTTGAAAATAAATTGATGCCATTTCATTAGGAATGTATTTTACAGAGTATGGATTCCTTTTTTAAACACACTTTGGTTCTATTAAATCACAAGCACATGATGGACACAATTAGCAAACAAATGTTTTATTCAGCACATACCATTTCAGGAAATCACAATAAATACACATTTCAATAGATCATTCGGAATAAATACTGCAAAACAGAGTGTTGTGACGATGTTGGATGTGATGCCGTCTGCTCCAGGACATCGCGTTACATGATAAACTTCAACAGAGAATGAGGTCAAATACAAGCACTGTCCATTAGGTCAAGAGGTAAAATGAAGTAAAAAAAATGAAAGAAAAAAAAAATCTGAAGTAAAAGCTATAAACACAATCTATGGAAACGATAGAACATCATAGGCAAAGCCAAACTATAAGCACAAAGTCTGGCTTGTGACAACATTTTTGATTTTAGTTTTAAGAGAAAACGAAATAAAAAAAATGCGTTCATTGTTTTGTTTATTCACAGCTAAGAAAATGCTCCAGTTTACCCTTTTCATCTGTATGAAAGACCGTTTAATTTTCTTATTCAATGATTTTTTTCTTTTTTATTTAATGATGAGTTTAAAGTTTTGAGAAATTAATTTATGACACATATCTGCTCTAAAATGCTGGTTGTTGTAAATAAGCACTGTACTGTATTTCCTTTTCACACTGCAGAAATATGATTGTCCTCTTTTCTGCTTCCTGAAAACAACAATAACTACCTGCTTTAAAAATAGTTTTGATTTCATCAAAACAATAAAGAGGAACATGTAACACTATTGTAATTGTGCGTCAAATACAATTTTATTTCACGATCAGTCAGTTAATGAGTTTAATGTGATATACCGTAAGATCTGGCAATGAAGTTCTGACCTCCAGAAATGACCATAGGCCGTTATTATCCTGTTACACTATTGCACTCGACTGACTAATCAAGTCGTTAAAGAAACATTTGTTCATATATTATAAATGTTTAATTTGTTCACTTTAGAATTCATAAATCGATGCTCAGAGAGAAGAAAGAAGTCAATTAAACCTATTAAAATGAAATCAATTCAAAAAATTGGGAAATGACTACAAGTTTTGCTTTAACTTGCGCAAAATAAAATTCTATTTTAATCACCAGATTTCTGGTTCTCCACATTCGGATTAGTTCCACTATTTCAATTTCTGAAGTCTGCTTGTCCCCCATCCGTTTTCCGTATAGACATTTTAAAAATAATTTGAACACATAACTTCATCTTAAAAGATATGCAATGCCTCAGAACAAATTCGTTGGTGCTTTTCAAAGTGCATTCGATCAGATGTCCCTGTATAATCCCAAAGATATTAGTTGGAATTGGCAAAAATGAAGAACTCGTTCATTCTCTCACCATCTGAATGGTGCAACGAGGAATAAAATAATGGTCTACTAAGAGATAGTTCACCTTATCAGTGCTCTGCTAAAGACTGTTAGCCATAGGTATGGCACCAGCCTCTGGAAAAGTGCATTGTCTTCATGAAGTGTATTATATTCACAACTTAATTTATCTGGTTTGGTATTGCAAAAAACAGCAAACATTATAAGATCAGGCTTCATGCTTTTACAAATGCTTTAAAAGCATGATTTACATATGTAACAACGAGAAGTTATCTTTTTTTTTTTTGTTACAGTACATCAAGGCAATCAATACAAAAACCATATATTGCCAACAAAAGCTACAAAAACACATGCGCTTTTATCAAAATGATTAAGTATACACGGTTTCTTCAATATATTAATGAACGGCAACAATTTTTTTTCTGCACCACTGACACACAGACATAGAAAAGTTCTATCCACGATATCTGCTCAAAACTAGAACTTTGACTTTTGAAATACCAGATAACATTGCACAGGCCTAAAGCTTACAGTTTATATGATCTCAGTTTGCACTTAGAATTATGGATTTTTTTTTCTGGCTCGTTGAAAAATACATGATTATGAATATCGCACGTGTCAATGTCTTTAAACTAATAATGTCAAGTGTAGAAACAAAGAGTCTTTGTGGTATTTGAGTTAAACGCTTGATAGTTTGGAATTGTGTGTCTCCTTCTCATGTGTTTAAAGTATGTATCTAAACAGGAGTGGGCTCAGGAAAAGGCTCCAGTATTGGGGGTCCTTTGGTGGCGTCTGCTAAAGAGGTAACCTCAGAAAGGCTATGAGATACCTCCTTTGGTTGCTCGACCACAAAACAGTTACCGTTAGTCGTGTATCCCTCTTCTGTGTTATTGTTCAGATAGTTTTGATACTCCATCTGACTCAGTTCTCCTGATTGGCTGTGGTAGGTCCCTTTCAATTGCATGCTTTTGTCCTGTTCCGGTTCACAGCAGCCCATCGTGGCTGAGGATCCATTCGTGAGGGTAAAATGATGATTGGCGTATTGTTCCTCAGGTGGCTGTAAATAGTCAGTGTAAGGATCAGTGGTCATGTTAAACGCTCCTGGAGCCATCACTCCATTAGCATTGTTCACTCTTTCTTGATAGGAGCTTGAATCTCCACCATAATTCTCGCTAGCCTGGTTAGCAGCTGCTAAAAGTGATGCCGAGCTGGCATTCTCCATCTGATAGTAGTCAGCTGAGGAGTTCATAAAATAAGCATTGCCATTGTTTTGGTTCTCCTGTGTGACCGTGTTTTCCGAATAGCACATCACAGAGGATGGAGAGACCACCTCACTGTGTGACAAAGAAGTGAGGGTCAGGCCGTCCTCAAATTCCACTGCTTTGTCTTCATCATCGTCGACATCATCGTCTTCCTCGTCCTCGGAGTCACTGTTTGCCAGGCTCTGTGTGCTCGAGTCTGACAGGCTACACAAGCTGCTGCTCTCATCTTCATCCTCATCATTTTCGTCCTCATCTTCTTCTTCTTCATCCTCTTCCTCCTCTTCTTCATCCTCTTCCTCCTCTAAGGCCTCATCCATATCATCCACAGTTTGCAGGTGTATGATGGCGCTCTGCTGGACAGGATCAGGGACGGAATATTCTAAAGTGTGCTGGCCTGATGTCAGTGGGCTGCAGTGACCATTGGTGTCACTGAGGTAACCATTGCCATTTGGGCCTGGGACAGAAGTGGGACCAGGGCCTGAGCTCTGCTGCTGCTCCCTGCTTTTCTCCAGCTCCAGTTTCATGATGGTGTGCAGAAAGTGTGTGCGCACACGGATGGGGTTGAACTCAATCCGTCCGGCTGCATTACTACACCCCTCTTTAGTGCAGCCACAAGGGAAGGACATGCGGTCCACCTGTATGAAAACAGCACATCCAGCCTGAAGGTTTAAACAGGACTTAACATCAAACCTCATCAGACTGACAACGTATAAGCATGATGTCAACATAAATTAACCAAATTTATCAGTTCAATCTCTGTCAGCTATTACATTGCCTTATGCCTTAATTTGATAAGAATATGTCTCAAAGAAAGATGGTCTTAAACACATGCTAATTGGTTTAATCAGTCTGGGATTTAATACTGTTATATGTAACGTGCCATAAAATATAATAGAATCGTTAAAAAACCAATTACACCCACAAAAGAATTTGAGACCTATTTGGAGAGTTATTGGTTTTAGATATGTAATGAACTCTGTGAAGGATATAAAGGGCTCCATAGAATTTGCAATTCTGGAAGATTAACAATGCTATAGAGTTCAGTTAGCTGTAACCTATTTTTTAAGGAACTGTGAGGGCTTTATAACTGTCCTAAAGTCTTTGAAGAAGGAGTTCATCTCTGAAAGTTATCTATACTAGATGGGGTTTTACGACAGCTTTGCTAATTTATCATATATATAGTACAGACATGTTTACCTGGCACTTGATGCCTGCCAGACTGCAGGTGCAAGTCTCAGGGTCACAAAAGAGTCTGCAGTCACAGCCGCAGTCCTCACGTGACACTCGGATGGCCCTCAGGTCGTGCTTCTCCTCTACGTCTATCTTTTTGACCCCTGATGCTCGAAGCAGGGCTCTGCGCTTCTTGGTGGTCAGTGGCTGCAGGAAGAAGTATTCATCCACCTCTGTGTTGTCCAGGTCCAGGTCATCATCCGAGATATCGTCCACTGTGAGAGCATTGGCCTCTTCGGACTCGACAGACCCATTTTTAGTCAGCTGGAAACAGAAATACAGTTCAGTTAAGTTACTGCATGAACTCCAACTAAAGGCGTCCTCTATCTTTATTACTAATGATGTCTGTTTCCTACCCTGAGTTTGATGGAGTTAAGTTTCTCCTCCTTCAAGTGGTCTCTCAGCATGTCCCGGTGTATGCGCTCCTGCTCCTTGGCAAACTCGCCGAGCGTGTACTGCCGTACAGAGCTGTGTCGACTCGACATGCCCAAGGTGCTGCCTCCCTGACTGGGCACGCTGGTAAAGCCCTGCCGCCGGCTAAAATAATACACCGTCACCTTCTCAAAGTGCACCCTCTGAGTTCTCATCCTTTTCTCTCGCTTCAGGATGGAGGACGCTGGAGAAGAAAGACAAGCAAATATTCACATCAAATACAAAAAACTAAAGACTAAAACAGAAAAAGGGATGTGTTTTTAATGATGAATGATTATAATGATTTTTCATTTTAACAATGATATAAAATGATCTACACTGCGCTTTAGTTCATTAATGCTGACGTTTCTGCTTTCCCACGCCATGAGAGCATGTGAGTGTAAGCATGCTTATGCCTGTAATTAAATACATAGTGAATGTATGCATTCTATTAAAAACTCTGAATATATAAAACTCTGCATACACAATGAGTGTGCCACAGAAACAACAGCTGGTTATATTGTGATTTTTAAACATAAGATATTAAAAAAAAAAAAAAAGTCAAATTTTTCATTTTTTTTCAACATTATTTATGAGCATTTTTAGCATTTTATTAATAGTTAATGAATATTTTTGGCCATATTTCTACTGCATCTTATTAATACAAGCCTTTAGACATCGAAAGATTCATAACATCTTTGACCCATATCTCTTCAAGTTACCCACTACAAAGCTATTCATACTTTTGAATGTATGGTATGTACGTACATACTTTAGTATTTCAATACAGGATATTATTGGTTTAATGCAGTGCAGGAGGCTTAAATATGCGCTCATCAATTCAACTGCACCTTTAATAAGACTACTCTTCCTGTTACAGCGTTTTGCCTTTTAAAGAATTAACCCATAAACCAACAAAATAAAAGATAACAGCCATCTGAGAATCAGCACAGCTTGTTCAAGTGCAGCCCTATGGTGACCTCCCTTTGGTCCTTTAGGAGCATGCAGGCATGTGCTTGCCACCGGGATTTAATGTAAAAGGCAGAGAAATTGTTAACAGGGTAAATATACGCAGTATAAAAGTCTCACATATTGGTTTTAATGTCCATGGTTTTCCCCAGACTCTCCTTGAATCCCCCTCATGTCAGACACACACAGGACAAATTGAAACCATATGTTTCTGCAGCAACACCACCCACAAGCATGAGCACTATGTATTTAATTACAGGCATAACTATAAGCATTCTACACTCACATGCTCTCATGGCGTGGGAAAGCAGAAACTTCAGCATTAATGAAGTAAAGCGTAGTGTAGATCATTTTAGATCATTGTTTTTAATGTAAAATGTTTCATAAATGGGCACAAGATTAGAGAATATTGTTCAATCAATCTAACGATTTTTTGCATTCAAGTTTATTTTTAACATAAATGGTGATTGAATGTTTTTTGAGATTATGAATAATCGTGTAATGTGGCTATGAGATATGTTCTGAAATAAAAAATAAATAAATCCAGATTAAAAAAGAAAGTGCATTTTAAAAAAGGAACCAACGGTTGGAATCCTACATTTCTGTTTACTTCTAATAAATGTGATCATGTTCTCAAAGTGTCTGACAGCCGGATGAAAGCATTAAAAAGCACTGAGGTGTGATGGAGCTCTTCAAATGAAATTCATCTCCAGATGGTGGGGTGAGCGTGAGACGCAGGAGTAGACTGACAGCCCAAAAGAAAAGGTCTTACACTTAAAAAAAAAAAAAAAAAATGCTGGAAAATGTACTGGACTTCCAAGGTAAGGTTTAAAATGTGATCACAGTATTTATTTTTTTGCTTTCTTAAAATAAAGTCTCCCAGAAATATTTATTGCATAGCTAAGAGATGGTTCGCATTTAAGAAGTGGTTTATTTCAGGTCAGTTTCTTATTGTTTTCAATTAATAGCAGCTTAATATCACCTAAAATGAAAAATGAAAATACAAGCAGGTTATCCTGCAGTCGGCTACATTACGTTAACAGGACGGAGAAATTAGTGTTACACTTGTATTCCCTGAGTGTAAATCACACTGAAGTCCTCACACACCTCTGCGTCTGTACTGACCACTGAGAAAAGACCTCTGGGATGTGCCCTTCCCTTGGAAAGAACTCATCTCCCCACAGTGAAGCAGCACAGAACAAAAGGGCTACTCCTCTATTCGCACTGAGCTAGGCACCTTTAGTGTTATTAATCATTAATGAGTACCAGCATCGAGCACTTAATGTAAGCCATGGAAAGGGAGCTGCTGCCCACAGGCTCAGTGAGCAGATCATGTGCTAAGCCTATGTGATGACGAATGGGGGGGTTAGGTTTACTCAGCTGTGCCTTTTTCTTAGAAACCCACACACTCTTTCACTAAACTCTGTAAGGAGTGAGGATCACAGATTCATTGGTGTAGCTTCGCCTGCAGCAGCTTTAAATCACAGACTCATTGGCCTGGGCTTTCCCTCTGTAGCTCTAAATAAGAGACAGCTTGAGGTTTTATTGCAGTAGCAAGTGGGTGCAGCCAAAAAAATCTCAAAAACTCATTGCAACACAAATCCCTTTTGTGATTTAAAGTAATATATTGTGATAAAATTACCCTCTTAAAAAAATGTGAAGAGATTTTATGTCTGCTTTTTTTTTTTTTTACCCCAAAAGATATTTAGCACTTCATGCTCTTAACTACTCAGTAGCTCTCTCTTGTTTAATGAACTCAAACACCAGTAAACACAAAGCATTCATGGAGTGTAGCCACTTGATGTGGACTCATGAGGTGAAGTCGTTTTAGCTTTATTGTGATAATGAATATTTTATTATAGATCTACTACAGCCTCAGATGAAAATCAATATTAAATAACAGTGCTAAAGTTGGCTGTCAGAGGACTTCACGAACATTTTCTGTTGCGAAACGCAGAAATATTTCTCGTCGTCGACCCATCAACAGACCAATTGGAAAAGCACTGTGGTTGAGAAAAATATGTAGCTTGTGACTAATAAAAAAAAAAGGCTTTTTTTTTGGGACATTAAATATGATTCATGAGGTAGGACTTTTATTTTGATCATATTGTTCTCTGAAATAGTTAATGGCAACGGTGAATCAGCATGGTAAGCTATTATCCTGTAACGTATAAAAGCAGACAGGGATGTATGTTGATGCTAATAACGACAAAGGAAGCCGTGATGACTCACGTGTGAAGTGAGAGGCAGAAGGGTTGACGCTGTCGCTGCTATCTCCACTCTCGCTGCTCGATATCTCCTCCTCTTCCGACTCCCTCAGTGAAGAGCACGGAGACGCACCGTCCACCTCTTCAAACTTCCTCTTCAGTATTCCACTCATGACTGCTTCTGAGCTACACCTGTATGTTTGTTAGGAAGATATAAAACCAGGAAGTTTTTTTTGGAATATCTTAGCTTATGTCTGCTACAACCCTTTAATTAGCAACAGGCTTTCGCTCTTTCTCTCTCCTCCCTCCTTTCCTTAGGCAATTCATCACCTTGCCACAGATGGCCTGAGGTGGAAGATGGGTAGAGAAAAACTACTAATTAATTGTCTCTTAGTTAAGGAAGTGTGTATCCTCTTATAATCTTTTATGAAGTGGACATAGAAAAAAGACTTTTTTGGAATTTATTGGAAATTCACAAATGAAGTTCAAAAGATAAATCTGAATACGTAGTTATAAAAAGGATGGCATAATCACAGGAGTACAATATTGTGGCTAAAATTATTTTTTTGGATGCTTTAACTTTAGCATACAGAATATTGGGAAAGTAAAGTAAGTCAATTTGTTTACTTTTCCAATGTATTTATTTACTGTGGTAAATAATTACATTTGAAAAACCAACATAGTTTAAATGGTATTGCTGTTAATATTTTGCAGACAAATTATCAACAGATTAATAATCACAGTGAATGTGTCAAAAAAACATTTTTTTTAGTTAGTTACCGGGTTCCAGTTAGTTTTATTTATTTTGTTGTTTTGTTGGTGCTCACACGCCTTTATTTTCCCTTACCGTGTTTACTGTGTGTATATGTTAAGCTTCAAAGTTTCAAAGACGACTAACTGTACGTTTGCTATAAGTGGGGGGGGGGGCAAT
>JAOUQX010000040.1:10587006-10603447 GCA_028566295.1 Liobagrus marginatus
GCATCGAAGTCTGGGGCCTGGTCGAACCCCCAGTCCTCCTCAGCTGTCCAGTCCCCCATCGGCCTCCAGTCCAGTATTGCACCGCAGTGCACGTCAGGCACGGTCAGCAGGTTGTCGTTCCTGTCTGAGTCAAGGAGCCCGTCAGTCTGCTCTGCATTCACCCAGGCACACAGTGGGCAGGCATTCTCAACATACAGTGGGCTCGTCATGCACCCACTCTCCTCACAGACAGGTTCTGAGTCTGGGTCACTGGCACACTCCGTGTCTGGGTCACCTGCACACTCTGAGTCTGACACATTCTCGTTAGTGGATACACTTGCGACAGTAGTAGCATCTACGTTATCCGAAATACACACACAATCTGGCTGTGGTACATAAGGTGACACACACGCTTCAGCTGACATACACACTTCGATTGACACATATACATCATTGGATACACATACCTCAGTTATAGCGCACACGTCATCTGAAACATATATGTCATCCATAGCACACCCCCCCAACTGAAAATTAGGGATTTCCCCACACTGTGGAACATAAGACATTTCATTACACTGTGGAGTCTCTGCAATTTTTTTACACAGTGGAACAATATCAAGCTTCTCGCACACTGAGACATTAAACGTCTCTTCACACTCTTGAGCAACCTCTTGAACACTGAAAGTCTCTTGGCACTCTTGCACACTAGAAGTTAATTCCCACACCGGGACATTAAAGGCTTCTGGGCACTCCTGAACTCTCGACATTAACTCCCTTACGAGAGCATTGGCTTGGTCTATGGTCTCTTTCATCTGTTGCCATTCTTCCGGGCCTACGGGGTCTCGCACCCTCACGCAGGACACCGTTAGCACGGTTCTAGCCCGTTCTAGCATTTCCTGGCTCGACATTGTCGACACATCAACTGGGAGCGGGTCTTTAATCTCGTTCTTATCACAGTTCATAGTCTCTGGCCTTGGGTTATTTACGTAGCTAGTGGGAGTCTGTTTACACGCTTGAACACATGGAGCGTTACCTTGGTGCTGCACCGGCTCTCCGTAGCGCTCCGCCTCGTGCACGCGCTGCGCTGCGCGCTGTCGCGGGCGTGGCTTTTGCCACTGGTGGCTGCTCGCTGGCGCCGGCCGTGCAGGAAAACGGAGGCTTTCCTCCGGTTCTGACTCAGCGTCGTCCGAGGAAAACCCAAGCGTAAAGTCCGTGAAGTACCTGGGCGCATAGTCCATGGTATGCCCGAAGTCCTTGTCTTCCTCGTCGGAACTCGGAGGGCGGTGCATGTCGTAGATGTCAATCTGACACGGCTGCCGCGCTGTGTCCCGGGGGAGAATGGAGGATTCGGGAGGGAGCTTTCTCCAAGGCTCGCCTTGCTGCTCGTGGTTCCAGTCCTGGTACGGCCCGTACAGCTCCAGCAGAAGTCGCTCGTAGTTCGCGTACTGCGCTGCTCTGTCCGGCTGTATCGCTCACTGCTGTAGCTTCTCTCGCAGCCGTCTGCCGGCTGCTTTGCACGCTGACTTGCGTCCCATGACTGTGGTTTTTTGCTCTCGCCTGCTCGGGTCGATAATTTGTTCGGCTGGTTATTCTGTAACGTGCCAACTCTAAGACGTAGCTGTCTGAGCTGACGATGCTCCGATCGCAGTAGAGATAGACCCGAATATGCAGGCAAGCTGTGAATCAAAGTCTTTTATTGATGCTGTGACAAGGCATACAGCTAGGCACTCTGTAACCGGAGCAATGTTACGCGGTTAGGTTAACTAACGTAACCTAACACAAACAATAACCAGCGATGAGCGTTTCTCATCGTGTCTCTTTTAAAGATAACATGATTAACATAAATCACCGTCAGGTGCGCTCTATTAACTAAACAGAAACTACGCATGTGCGCCAACCAATCAAGACACAGCATAAAACACATGACATGAACACAAAACACATGACATGAACATAAACATGACGTGAACACTCGCTGGGTCATAAAGTTCCTCGGGTGGCCGTCCCGGCCACGCCCCTCTGTAGGTCGCTGGCACAGAGAACCTTACATCTCTGCACATTATAATTGAAGATCTGAATGATTACTGACATTTTCAGATCCTATTTGTCACATACACATACATGTACATGCAGTGAAATGTTTTATTTTCCGCATATCCCAGCATATCTGTCAGAATATGTTTTGGTCCTGTTATAGACCACCTCAATGATATACGGGTCACCTCTGTCACATTCAGGTTACCTCTGTTCCTTGTTGGCCACATCTATCCTGGACAGGTGTCCTCTGCCAGCGGTTGGTGGTCTTTAGTGGCAGGGAGCATATAGGGAGCGGAAATAGGTGGTATTGGGCAAAAGTGGCCCAATGAGGTGAGAGCAAAATATAGGGGGGCATAGGTGGTCAGTACTGGATCAAAGGTGGCCAATAGGGGTCGGAGGTGTCTGTAGGTTGATGAGATAACATGGTGGGGCAGCAACCATCTACAGAGTGCAGAGATGGCCTGGATGGGGCTGAGTAAATTTCTGGGAGGCAGATATGGCCTATACGGTGCCCCATTTATGTTATCTCATCAACCTTCAGACTACCTTGACTCCTATAGTCCACCTTTGATCCTGTACTGATCACTTATGCCCCCGCATCTCTCACCTCATTGGGCCACTTTTGCCCAGTACAACCTATTTCTGTTCCCTATATGCTCTCTGCCACTAAAAACCACCTCTGACCCCTGTAGGCCACTTCTGCCCCTTACAACCCAGCTGTGCCCGATAGTGCACCTCTGCCTCCTACAGGGTATTGTGTTCAGTTAGTAGTTTGTGACAGTAAAGAAGAATGGTGAGTCACTATAAAAAAACTTGGTGTGTTTTCATCTCTCTCTGCCTACTTCAATAGGCCATGAAGGAAGATGATGTCTGCTCTGTGCCTGGAGGGTTGGCCAGTATTCGCAGACAGTTTGAGAGTGAAGAAAAGTCTTCAACTCGCACAGTTACACAGTTTCACTCCACACAGAGATCCATGCAGGTAATTTCAGAACAAATTTCTTTCAGGCTGTGCATAGCCACAGTATGCTTTTCAGAGGGTGCAGGCAATGCATCTTTGCTAATATTTCATCATTTCTTCATAATTCATAATAATAATAATAATAACCCAAAACCTGCAAAAAAAAAAAAAAAATGTCTTTAGATTAAATCAATTAAAATCATTTCAACATAGCTATTTGGTATCCACAAATGCCAATCGCATCGGATGCAGCACTGGATGTGCAAATGACTATCAGTAAGAGATATAAAATTGTAAAGCCAGATCCAATAGATTCAAGTCCTGTAAAATCCTAGCTTTCCTATCCAAATTCAGACCATAGATCCACATCAATGCTTTCTGCCTACAAGCCGCACTCCCTGCAGTGCTTGACATGCTGCTCTAGACAAAAGATAAGGCTGAATAGCGAACAAAAGCTCTTAAAAGTTGCCTTCACGTCTTTTATTTTTACAAATGCAACAACAGGAGTTAAAGTGCTCTGAGAGTTTACCTTGATATATGCATTTCTGTCAGCTTGTCCAGTAGTGTCACAATCTCTTTGAATTAATGTGAGTCTGAAAATAAGTAATTCTGTTTCTATAGTCACAAGCCAGGTCTGTGATGGTGGCACTCCTTGAATAAAGATTTCATTCAGTTTGGCACAATGCCACTGCAACATGAATCTCGTCAAAGACGACCCATCTCTATTGTTGTTGATGACGTTTACCATTAGAAGATAAATTAGTCTGACTTGAATTGATTATTGACAGGAGTAACTTCTAATTATCTGTGGATTAGCGAAAGAGATTTCGCTGTGGGCTGTTTAAAAAGAGAGAGAGAGAGAGAGAGAGAGAAACCCATGGGAGAGAAGAATAATGTGTTTTGAGATGGACAGATTATGTTATTCGATCAAGATTTAAAAAGATTAAGGCTTCCTATAAAATAGGCAGATTTGTTTTCGATGTAAGGACAAACAGAGCTGTGTGTGTTCAGTTGATTTGCATATGCAAATGTATTTTACTGCCGAACTAAAACCTTAATATCACCCCAAAATAGATACTCGTAACTGTATAGATTTTTAGTTCTCATTGATTGGTATAGTATTTGGGGGATTTAGTGCATAATCATAAGTTGTGGCTGTTTCGATTGCAGTTGGCAGGGCTGAACGAAAAAAAAAACAAAAAACGAAGAGACTGGAAAAATATTCCATGATCTTTTTTAAAGGGAAACTCTCTGTTTGGCAAAGTTATTGTGTATTCAGTAAAACAAGCTATTAATTGCCTAGATTATTTGTTAATTAGTATATGAGTATATCTAAACTTAGATTGTAAACTTACTGTGCACTATTTAAACAAAAGTATTGGGACAGTGAGATCAGACACTGGGTCAGGGGGGGGCTGTTTGCATTCCAGATCATCCCAAAGATGTTCAGTGGGGTTGAGGTCAGAGCTAACTGCCAAAAAATCTAGTTATTCTACTCAATCATGCAATTAAATATGCAATTATGTCATACCATGACTTTATAAAGTTCAGAAGCCTTGTGCACAGGGGCATTGCCATGCTGAAATAATGATGGGGTCTTTTGTTCTACTGAAGGGAAATCCTAATGCTATGTCAGCGAGTTATGATGCACTGGTAAAGTGTCCACAAACTTTTGGCTATATAATTCACATCTTTACCTCACCTGAGGCACTGTTTTCCATCACACCCAGGAAATGTCAAACTCATCTGCGTTATGAGTGAAAAGAGGAATTAACGGAGGTGAATCTCATCAGGATGAAAGGGTAGAGATGCTCCTCAAGCTGTACCTTAATGACTAATCTACACAGGCAGTATAATAAAGCTGAACAGGCAATTATAGGACTCTAATTCTCTGAGGATCTTTAAAGATCTGTAAAATCATTTATGACCATACTCCATACTACATAATGCTGCATGAACAAGATACCAAAACATAGAGCTTGCCCATCTCTTAAAGTCTTAAGGAACATTTACAGCTACTTGGGCTTACACAACACCACTTTATTGGCCACGTTAACGCGTGCCTTTTAAATAAAACATGATTTTGTTTAATTTTTTCTTACATAATACAATATATTATTGTAATGTAAGGTTTGTGTGTTAGCTCGAGTCGCGTCGTTGTTAGATAGCCAATTGCTAGCTGCTTTTCTTTGTTAGCTAAAGTATATAATACTTCGTAGCTTTAGCCGTGTTAGCGCGAGTGTACAAGTGTTTGTGAACTATCCCCGCTGGACAATTAAATAAACATCTCCTGCGTTTAGATCCTGCCTCATTCACTGACTCCATGTGACAATTATAACCCAACATTTATTTTTTGATTTTCTAGGAGAAAGAAGATGTCATAAGTAATGGCAGTAATACAACTAATACTTTAATGGGAGCATACTGTATATTGCTGTAGCATAGTCCATAAACCTAGTTTAAAACAACTTTCTGGTGATGAATGTGGTTTATAGATATATATACTGTGTACATACACAGTATATAATTATTACTTTTGTTAACAGGCTTCACATCAGATGGTTCACCAGGAAGTCACCTCTAGTGTTGAAAACCATCAGGATGAGAATGGTGAGAATTTATAACATTGATCTTTTTTAACATACATTTTTTTAACTGGACTTCTGCATCTGAAAGGCAATTTGTAAACTGTTAATTTTATTTAGGTCCCTCGTTCCAAACAGGCAAAGTTAATAACATTGATTATCTTTCTAAGGCAACATCTGTCTAGAGGTGGGATAGATTAGACAGCAAATGAACAATCAGCAATCAAGGCTGATGTGTTGGATGCAGAAAATTTGGACATTCTCCAAAACAGCAGGTCTTATGTGGTTTTTCCTGTATGCAGTGGTTATTAACTTCCAAAAGCGTTCCAATGTAACAATTAGAAAGCATACTAATGTGCTTTGGGAAGCGCTTACAGTCTTATTTGGAAACCCTCTTATTTTACATATGTGGTCTATATTGCTAGCTAGATTTCACTGTAACCCTGTTCTTCTAGCTTAATGTTTCCTTATTCTTGCATAAGCATAAACAGTCATTCAAAGCATTTCCCGGCATGTTGTAATATTTATGATTATATTTGTGACAAATAAAAAAACTTACATTTATATTTGAATGATGTCTAGCTCCTCTGGTCCAATCCCACAGAAGAACTATTGTAGCACAAATTTCTGAAAACAGTAATGCTGACTATGTTAAAAAGAAGTGAGAACACACAGTACATAACAGCTTGCATTGTGTAAGTAAGGGCTGCTTAAATAAATAAGTCTTTATTTCCCATATCGACATTAGCTCACAGGGAAATTCTTTTTTTCACATACCCCAGCGTTAGGAAGCTGGGGTCTGAGTGCAAGTACAGCCATGATATGGCACCCCTGGGGCAGTGATGGTTGAGGGCCTTGCTCAATGGGCCAACGGTGGCAGCTTGGCAGTGGTGGGGCTTGAACCCTGATCCTCCAATCAACAACCAAGAGCCTGAACCATTTGAGCCACCACTGGCCTCAATGAATGTCCATGCGGATCTGTCTATCACTGATAACCTTGCAATTGAGTATTGTGAGTATCAAAACTGGATCATCAGAGAACTGAAAGAAGGCTGCTTGATCTAATGAATCATTTACATAGGTTCAAGGATAAAGTGCTCAGCCACACTGCAGAAATAGTTCACGAATGGTGAAAATGACCAATAGTAATATTGCATACTGGAAATACAGACCCTTATTGCATACTACTTTTGTATAGGGTGACTTACATTTATCATATTTATAACTCTAAGTAGTTGAGGGTTAAGGGCCTTGCTCAGGGACCCATCAGAGGAGGCTTAGTGCTGGGAATCAAACACACAATCTTCCGATCTGCAGTCCAACACCTTAACCACTGATCTTCCACTCCCCACAAGACCACAAGACCTGCTGTTTTGAGATGACAAAGTTGTCTAGCTATCACAATTTGGCTGTAGTCAAAGTCGCACAGATCCCTTGCTGCTTAATATGTCCTACTTCTTCGACGGTGCCACTGTAATGAGATAATCAATACTTTTCAATTCACCGCTCAGGTTTTAATGTTATTCTGATCTGTGTGTGTGTGTGTGTGTGTGTGTGTGTGTGTGTGTGTGTGTGTGTGTGTGCAGGGCACAACAGATGAACACGCATTCACACACTTAATTCTACATTGGGTAATTTTAGCATATTGGGAGCTGAGAGGAAACAGAAGAATATAGAGAATGCTCATGCATGCAAAGAAAGAATTGTTGCTATCAGGGAAATCTGGGGAGCTGATGTGACAATTTTAGTCATTTGAAAATAGTAACTAAACATTGTTTTAGTTTGCTTATATTATTAAGTAGTTAAGTACATTTCTGTAATTTCAGCTAATTTTTCTCTGTATCTGATTGTATTCTGAATCTGATTGCAGAAGAAGAGGAGCACTATCCAAAACTCTCAGCCAAAGACCTGGCACGGCACTTTGAGAAAACCATCGAGGAAGCTTCTCCAAATAAGAAAATTAAGGTAATTGCCCATTATTAGAATGATCGTTCTCAATCCAGTTCATTTGGGGATATTTTATAGAGTATGCAAGCAATAATTATATATACCAGCCATTATAGTACTGATAACTGCATCAATTTTTAGTATTGTTTAATTCTTAGAATTTAGAAATTTTTTTCAACATGATTGCCCACTACTCTCAGACAGTTAAATAAAAATGTGATAAAAATGGGCGCCAATACCTTTTCTGAATAATACAGTGAAATTTTCTTTCCCCATAAAAGACTGAACATAAAGTCAGCCATGCTCAACAGGCCTCAGTCGTAAACTTTTCCCATCAAGCCTTTGTGGATGACATGACGATCCTATCAAGTGATATATTAGAAGCTTCAGGGACAGATTCAGGGCATGGAGGACCTTTTTATAATGATGATGAAGACTTGGATTATTTACCTCCGCCACCACCAGACTTACTGGAGGATCTCTCTGAAGACATGGATTTCCCAGAGCCCCCTGAACCAACACCCACAAAGAAGCACATTATTCACAAAGACCAATACTGTAAACAGCGAGAACTGCAGGAAGTGAAGCGCCTGTGCAAGCACATTCACCCTGATATGAGGAAAGACCTAGAGCACGACTTATGTAATGAAGTAAATGAGATGGACATGGATGAGGAGATGGTGGGTGATGTACAGGATGCTATTCACCAGTTTGAACACAGCGGTAGCTGCAGTAACAGGAGCCCAGAGAGAGAATATCTGGAATGGGATGAAATTCTGCGAGGGGAGGTGCAGTCAATGCGTTGGATGTTTGAGAACAAACCTCTCGACAGTATTAAGAACTGTTCAGATGATGAAGAGGAGGGCGGAAATACTGTTCAGGAAGAAATCATAGTGGGAGGTGTTGTAAAACACACTGCTTTGTTGTTTGAGACTCAGACGGCTCTAGAGCTAGATACTAGTAAACTGGTGAAGAAAGCTTCTCACAATGAAATGGGTAAAAGTGATGTTCAAGCAGCAGCCTGGTTGTTTGAAACAAAGCCAATGGACTCACTGAATAAGATGCATGGTGAGGATGAACAAACCAAAGAGGTTATTTTCACACAAGAGGCAATCCATGGTAATGTGAAATCTATGCGGTACATGTTCGAAAGTCAGGGAATGGATTCTGTAGGCAATACTGACACCATGGATGAGGAACACCTTTTATGTCTGAAATCTGTCATGGAAGAGATTAAAGCTGATGTGAAGATGACTGTCTGGCACTTTGAGACCCAGTGTATGTGTGTTTTAAGAGAGCACTCAGGTCAAATAGTCGAAATTACATGTGTTCGTCGTGAAGAGACAGCGAAAGGTGATGTCAAAACATCACGGTGGCTTTTTGAGACTCAGCCGCTTGACAAAATCAACAAAGACCTTTCAGAAGTTAGGCTCATCTCCAGTATTTCATTGGAAGACAATATTACAGGTGACATGAAAAGAGGAAAATGGGTATTTGAAACAAAAAAGCTAAACTCTTCAAATGAAGAGTGGGAAAGGATCCTGAGACAAGACAAAGAAGAGATCCTTGGGGCTGATGTACGCAAACAATGCAAGATGTTTGAAACCCAGCTCATGGATACTCTAAAAGATGATTCCGACTCCAGACCCATGACCACTGAAATCCTTGGTGGTGATGTACAAGCAGTAAGACATTTATTTGAAACAGCACCATTAGAGGAATTGAAAGAACTACCAGAGGTGGGAAAGCTAAAGAAAAATGTGGCTCCTGATGAAGACAGATGGGATCTACGACACCAAAGATGGATGTTGAAGAATTCGCCTCTAGAGAACTTACAAAATGAGGATGATGGACTGGAAAAGCTAATGAAAATAGCTGCCTCAGAGGAAGAGAAAGGTGATGTAAAACACCAAAAATGGCTATTTGAAAACCAGAAATTAGAGGATATAAGAGAGGAAAGAAAGGAAGTGATAAAAACCATTAATATTGAACAGATAAATGAAGAAAGGTACAAAGGTGATGTACGCAGGAATTGCTGGGTATTTGAGACGCAGTCTATGGACACATTAAAGGACGATTCAAATGCCAGACCTGTGAACACCGAAGAAATTATTGGAGGAGATGTTCAAAGTGTCAGACACTTTTTTGAAACTGTTCCACAAGATGACTTGAAAGAACTTGCCCAAGTGGGGAAACTCAAAGAAAAAGCGATAGCTGATGAAGAGATGGGTGATGTTAGGCACCAGAAAGTACTTTTTGAAAGCCAGCCACTAGAACAAATTAGGGATGAAAAAAAGGAAATCACTAGAACAGTAACTATAGAGGATATTGAAAAAGTGGATTTAACAAATTACATGAAAATGTTCGAAGCATGTGATATTGGCAAATATGATGAAAGTCAGAAGATTCAAATCGAAGGTGTAACCAAAGGCTCTGTACAATCTAACAAAGAGTTTTTTGAATCTGTACCAATTTATGCCATGCAGGATAGCTCAGGCCACTATCATGAAGTTAAAACGGTAAGGCAAGAAGCGGTTGTGAAAGGAGACGTGAAAACCTGTAAGTGGATGTTTGAAACCTGTCCTATTGACCAATTTGATGAAAATATAAGCAAGTACCAAGTCATTAAAGGCATTACTCAACAAGAAATCGAAACGGGTACAGTCAAAACAGCTAAATGGCTATTTGAAACCCAGCCTCTTGATGCCATCAAATACTTCAGCAATATTGAAGATGAAGAGTGTGTTCTTAAAGAGCCAACCGATATAGTAAAAGGTGATGTTAAGACCTGTAAGTGGCTATTTGAGACCAAACCGATTGATATGCTGTATGAAAAGTTTGAGCTGAAGAGTGAAAATGGAAATAACGAAGTTCAGAAAGGTGATGTCAAAACCAGCACCTGGCTCTTTGAAACGCAAGCACTTGATACCATCCGAGATGGGTCTGAGACTGTACTGAAAGCATGCACTGTAAAGCAAGAAGACATTCAGGGAAAAGACGTACGCACGGCTTGCTTCCTCTTCGAGACCGATAACGTTGAAAAGATCACCGGAGAGGACGGGTGCACTTTTAAACAAGTGACTGAAATTGACATCCAGTCTGGAGACGTATCACGAATAAAATACATATTTGAGAACCAGTCATCTGATGTCATGACCTCAACTTCAGAGGAATTCATGCGCCAGCTGAGGTCAGACCAGGCTGAGGACATTAAGAAAGGCAATGTGGGAAACTGCAAACGGCTTTTCGAAAGCCACTCAATAGATAAAATCCATGAGAACTCAGATAGAGTAAAGGAGACACGAACTGTGACTGACATCCAGGGCGGTGACGTGGATAAGGGCCGATTCGTTTTTGAGACCTGTTCGTTAGATAAAATCCAAGAGAGCTCCAATGAGTCAGAGATGAATAAAATGAATAGAATAATCTGTGAGGATGACGAGAAAGGAGATGTGAAGAATTATGCAATGTTGTTTGAAACCCAACCACTTTATGCCATCCAGGACAAAGAAGGACATTACCATGAAGTAACCACTCTTACAAAAGAAGAGCTACTAAAAGGGGATGTAGTGGGAACGCGTTGGTTATTTGAAACAAAGCCTCTCGATTCTATTAGAGATACCGATGAAGTCTATGTAATCAAAGCTGTCACTGAAGAGGATGTTCTCAAAGGTGATGTCAGTTCTGCTAGATGGAAATTTGAAACCCAGCCTCTTGACAAGATTACTGACCACAGTCAAATCTCTGTTAAAACTGTGGAAGACATTAGAGGGGGCGATGTCAAGACGAGCAAAGAGCGCTTCGAATCTGACTTGACGTCAGAGAAGTTAGTGCGAACCGTTAGCATGAGCGAAATTCATAAAGGCGATGTAAGGGCGGCTAAGTGGATGTTTGAAACTCGCACTATAGATCGGATCCATGCAGAAAACACTGAACAGCTGATGGACACTGTTGTTGTGGAAGAACGGGTCAAAGGAGACGTAAAACAATCTGTGTGGCTGTTTGAAAAAAATCCCCTCAACGCTATCAACGAAAAGGAGGAAGCTAACCGGCTTATCCGTGAAGAGATACCCAAAGGAGATGTGAAATCTACAACTTGGCTTTTTGAAACTACTCCATTTCCCGAGTTCAATGTGAAGAGTGAAGCGAAAACCGAAATTATTGGTAAAAGTATAAAAGAAACTCTGAATGAGCTATACACTCACCGAATGGTGGAATCTAAAGGGATTATAATAGAGACTGATGAGATTGGAGATGTACGCATGGCTAAGTATAATTTAATGAATAAAGCACCCCCTGCAATTCAGAAAGAAGAAATCATCAAAGGAGACTTGGGAAACATCATGATGAATCTTCTCAACAGGCAAGAAACAAAAGAAGACGGAATTGTTATCAGTGCACAGGAAAGAGGGGATATCAGTAGCACTGTGGAACAGCTCTTCAACCAGGATACTGGCGTTAATGTAGAAAAAGAGGGAATTGTTCGGGGTGACATTCAAGAAGCCATAAACAACCTACAGAAGGAGGAAAGCAGGGGCAAACATGGAATTCTTATCCAGGAGGATGAAAAAGGAGATGTTCGCATGACCATATATGCACTTTTTGATCAACAACAGGATAGTAATAATGAAAAAGAGGAAGTGGTCAAAGGCAATGTAAAAGGCTGTCTAGAAAAACTTTATAATCCAGACACGGAACAGATTCTTAGAATTAAAGTAGATGACATAGAAAAGGGAAACGTGAGCTTTTATTCAACCTGCATTGAGTCAGGAGCTCTGGACTACCTAAAACAGCTCCAAACAGAGCAGGATGAGACAGACGTATGTAAGGAAGAAAAAGAAAAAATCGTTGCTGGTGATATTAAAGGGACAAAACAAAGTCTTATGCATAAGCAGGCTACAATCTGTCGCCTTGTCGATACGGAAGATATTGTGCCTGGCGATGTTCATAATGCAGTCAAGGTTTTCATGACAGAGCCTTCAATTGAACATCTCCAAAAAGAAGAAATATTAGGAGGTGATTTAAAAGCTGCTCTGAACTCACTGGCACAGTCTATAAATCAATCAGTTGTACTGGAGAAAGAAGAGATCGTAAGAGGCGACATATCCACTGCCCTCAAGTCTCTTCATGATGCCCAAATGTATCCTAAAGAGGTTGAAAAACCTGATATCATCCCCGGCAACATAAAAGGAGTATTGTCTTCGCTAAAAGACTTGGCGACTGCTAAAGTTAAAATTGTTAATGAAGATTTGGTTCCAGGTGATATCAAAGCGACATTAAAATCTCTGGAGGAAGCCAAAAAAGCTGTGAAGGAGGTAGAGAAAGATGAAATTATAAAGGGCGACATTAATTCAGCCTTGCTGAGTTTACACGAGGCATCTAATGAGCAAAAGGTTTACCAGCAAGAGATAGATGTTCAGGGCAATGTGCAAGGAACGATTCAGCTTTTATTAGAGCCTCCTTTGCCTCCCAGAATGCAACGCAGGCCCAGCACAGAGGGTGATGTGAAGCTGTCAATCAAATCGCTATATGAGACACAAGAGCAGGTGCAATCAGAGAAGGAGGAGGTGATTAAAGGGGATGTAAAGGGTACAATAAAATGTTTGCTAGAAACAGCACAGCAAGCAAGCCCGAAGGTTTCCAGGAGAGAGCCAATAAGAAAAGGGAAAGTTCATAAAGCTAAAAAGTCTCAACAACAGCTTCAGTCACCTGCCATTACAGTGAAGAATTCAACAAAAACCAGTCAGACCTTAAATAAAGAGCTCTCAATGGACAAAACAGTGCAAAGTGGCTCCACATCTGGAGAGAAAAACATTACCAAGACACAGGCATCAAAAACTGCTGTGCTAGAACACAAAACAATATTACAGACTCACGAGGTTAAAACTGTAAAGACTGAATTCCGCAATCCCAAAACAAACCATAAAGGTATAACAACATTAGATAAAGCCAAAGCCATAGAGAAAGAGGTCCCTCTACCATCTTTCGCATCCTCACTACCTGAGCCTGACTTTCCTGCTCCTCCAACTCCTCCTCCAGACTATGATAACATTTCCTTTCCTACTCCTCCTCCTCCTGTTATCCAAGCTGATAATGATCTTCCTCCACCACCTAGTCCTCCTCTTTGTGACTTGATAAAATCAGATCCAGATCATTTACCTCCCCCTCCTTCTCCACCACCTCCTTCTGCAACTGAACAAGAATTCCTTCCCCTTCCTCCAGCTGAGATGGAGTTAGACTTCATTCCCAATATAACACCAACCAAGCCTAGAAAACTTACAGTTAAGCCAGTGAAAGCTCCAGTCCTGTGTAAAGTGCCAAAATTGGAACCAGTCATACATGTTGACAAAGTGGATATACAATCCAGTCCATCTTTGCAGATGCCTACAAGCACTGAAACGGTGACAAAAATGAGCACAGCAGAGACAGAATGTATAGTTTCACCGGTCTCATCCACTTTAGTCTCATCTGAGATCCACTCATCCATGTCAGTGAATCCACCTGAGTCCCCACATCCTCCCTTGGGTCTTATTCCGCCAGACGTACCACCGCAACTATCTCTGAAAAGTAACGTCAAAACTTCATTAATTAAAGCTGAGCAAAAATACAGGAAGCAGCACAAAAAGAGCTACACATCATCCAGCTCCTCAGCTTTGGAAAACGACACCCGTGAGTCTATTAGTACAGCCCTTGAAATGCTTTCCTCAGGAGGCCAGAACTCGCCAAATTCTGAACAGGGCCTACCATTTGATTTCTATCAAAAGAAAACTGAAAATAACGTGACCAAAATGACATCAGACTCAGAGTTGATTCATTCATCCAAGAATGCTGCACTTTCAGAAGCTCCTCCAAGCAACGTTTTAATCTCTACCACAAATAAAAAATCTCTTTCAGAAACCTCCTCTATGTTGTCAGCTAAGCAGTCCGTTATTTCTAATCAGACATCTCAAAGCACTTTGCTTCAGCAACAGACCACATCTAGCACATCTAAAAAGAAGAAAAAATACCGAGCCTTGACAACTAGTGTTCAGCAAGTGACCTCGACTCATGTTAAGCAGTCAGAGACGGTTATTAGCAATACCGCACATGTAACTGCGAATGTCCTGGAATTAGGTGAAGAAAACAATCGTCTAACCACAAATGACTCTGTGACTAGTGCAGGTAAGTCAGAAAGTGTCAATAAAGAGATTGTAAATAATAGTTTGACTAAAAAATCTGCATTGGAGGAAAGTAAGAAAATTAATATCTCTGCAAAAACAAACCAGAGGAAGAAATCCCCTGATCAAAGCAACGTTGCAATGGTAAATATAGAGCATGAAATTAAAGAACCTGAACAAAAGGTTCAAAAAACGAAAAAAGGCCGCAAGAAAGAGGAAAGGATCGAAAACAAGCCAGCGGCTCCGACTCCAGCTGTAAAGGTGGCGTTACAAAATGTTCAAGTGAAAGAAAGTAAAGAAAGGAAAGCCACAGAGACAAAAGGGGCAAAACAGGCCACACAAAAGCAGGGTGAGGATGGCCTTGCCTCTCCAAAGAAAAAGAAGAGAGCTAAATCCAAGAAAGATAAGGACACAGCTCAACAAGCCCAAGGGCAAGCACAAAATAATACTACTCTTCCTCTGCCTGCCTCTTCCTCAGAGGTAACGTCTCCAGTTTTGACAGCTAATCAGAAAGAGGAGGACTTTGCTGCAGTTCAGACCCACAAAACTATTCAAGAAGAACACACTGCAGTCCACAAAGAGATCACCATCACAGAGAGTAAGGTTCAGCAAAGTTTGCAGCAACAGGGCACTATGGTAAAGTCTCAAAAACAGGTCAAGACTTCTTTAAATAAACTAGAACACATTGACAGCCAACAACAATCTGGAGATGACGGCGTAAATATGACAGGGGAGCTGACACAAAGGACGCCTTCCAAGACTCTGACCAAAAGCACAGAGGCATTACAAAGATGTGCAGAAGCTGAGAAATGGCTGTCTTCTATCTCAGAGTTACAGGACGTTCCAGAAAAAATGGACTCAAAGAGTGTAAAGACATTACTCAATGAAATCCCAGAGTGGCTTATCGAACCAAAGGAGAAGAATAGCTTAGCTAAAGTTGTAGATGAAAATAATTTGGAGAAAATCAAAGAAATCACAGCTCATGTGCGAAATCTCATTCAAGATAAATTAGTGGATTTCGAAAAAAATGTTGCAACCACTGAAAAGCATGAATGTGAAGCTCCATTTGAAAATCTAGATTCAGGCAAGGCTGTTCACAGGATTTCAAAAATCACAATAGAGGCGAAAAAAAACACTCGTGAAAATCGCAAGCAGCAAAGCGAAAGCAAAAATCCTCCTAACCCCACATCACCATCACCGTCATTAAAAATGCGTTCACCATCACCCACATTTATCACTTTCGAATCCTCCAGAAGAACTAACTCACCACAGAAAGTAGCGCTGACACCTCCTCCAATGCCACCTACTCCTCCACCATGCAGGTCTGTAACACCTAATTCACGTCTAAGTAGAGCTTCTCCATCACCCACATTAGGCAGAGCTAACAGTCTCACAAGGCTAAGAGAAGCGACAACTAAACTCTCCCGTGGACCGTCACCTGATCCTGAGTGTCACCCTGCGTCACTAACTGGGAAAAACTTTACAATTGTGGAAATTCCATCCACATTTCTGTGTCAAATAAAAGCTGATTCTAAACCTGCCAAAGATGAAAGGATACTGAAGCGTAAAGAGTCTGAATGTTCGGAGGAAGTAGTTATAATTTATAGTGGACCCTCGCCTGATCGTGTACATCATCCTTTATCAGTCACTGGAAAGAAATCAGAGATTGTAGAAATTCCATCAACATTCCAGTGTCAAATTAAAACTGATTCTAAACCTGCTCATAAGGGAAGGATCCTGAAAGAGCGTAAAGACTCTGAATGTTCAGAGGAAGT
>JAOUQX010000040.1:10699736-10710607 GCA_028566295.1 Liobagrus marginatus
CCCCTGGAGCAAGTGAGGTTAAGGGTCTTGCTCAAGGACTCAATGATGGCAGCATGTCTGGAGCAGGGCTCGAACCCACGACCCTCTGATCAATGACTCAGAGCCTTACCCACTGAGCCACCACCACCCTTAAATAACACAATGGCCTCTTTTAATATCAGCATCGTTATAGTCATGATGTTCTTTCTCTCACAGGTTTACTTATTCCACACTTCATGTGACTTTATTGGGTCTTGGTGACATGTTTCATGTTTGTTCTGACATTCAAGTCTATTCTCCCATTTCTTTCTTAGTATGTGTTGATTATTGTCTTGGCATTGCAGTATATTTTGCTCTGTGTTGCCTTTATCAGATTATGGTTTGATCCATATCTGTTTGATCATTACTGTCATAATCTCAGTACCTCTATGTGACAGGTGCCTGTTCTTATACATTTCCGGTTCCTACAGACAACACGCATGTTAATCACTGTATACATGATCAATAGACAGGGCCTCTTCACAAACACTACACACAGAGCAAACGAGTGTTCCCGCACAATAACACACACACACACACACACACAATGCCAACTGCTGCTGACAGATAAGGAGGAGGGGGTCCTGAATGCAGCGTTGATTAGGAAAATAGCACAGATGAAGTGCACACGAGCTGTTCAACAGTGCTCCCGCTTATCAGCTGATATGATGATATGGCTCGTCTACAGCATCCAGCTTTATCTAATGGCACCCTGCCATAGAAAGCGTGTTTGGCCTTTACTGTGCTTTGGTTTATAATGAGGTATGACTAAGCGGATTAGGTTCAATCGTCATTTAATGGTTTGGGAGATTACTAAAGTGTCATGAAACAAAACACATTACAAGTCAATAAATTGATGAACAGGATGTTAAGTGCAAGCATCAGCCAACAGAGGGCGTGTGGAGGGAACAATCTGTCACCAGTCACCAGTCCATCAACGAAAAGTCACTGATGGTGCATGAAGTGACACTAAAGACAGTACTGATAACACACACACACACACACAATAATAATAATAGTAACACTAAATATATGAAAGATAGGTTGACATGACAGGTGCTCAATTATATGTTATTCCTAAATACGGAGATTAAGCACGTGCTATTAAAATTAATAGTGGATTATACAAATACGTAAACGATGAATAACGATGGTTGATATGGTTGGATTATGATGGTTAATAATATAAGAAATACAACAAGTTACAAGCTAAAGTGAATACAACCTAAGTAAGTTTCTTTTGCCTGTACGGCTTAACTACTACGGTTTATATCAGATTACATGAAGAATAAATGCAGCTTTGGGTGAAGAAGACCTTAGGTAGATTTATACCGTAAATCATATATTATCCGCGTCTTCAGAAATAAGCAGAATGAACAGTTTTGTTTTAAACTCGCCGACTGTTAAAGAACGGCATTTACAATGGCAGAATGACATTAACGCCTGGCTCGTGTAATAGGTTACATTGTAGAAAGTAACGTTACTGAGACAGGAAGCTGACGTTGTGTCACGTCCGCATTGCATTGGTGAGCAACAGAGCGACTTCACCACTACCGCCGGCTGCTGATGCTTGGCCACATGAAAAAGCCGGTAAAGGCCCTCCCTGTCATTTCCTACACCTTCACAACCAGACACACACCTTACAACTTCATTATACAGCCCTGTACGTACCTATAACATCCTGGAGCTCGTAAGCCTCCTTGACAATCGGCCAGCTAGCTGTTGTTCCCGCTTGCGGACTGTGGCCGGTAGCCGTAACCGCAGATGAATGATTTCGCTCCGCCATGATGCTGCGGATGGCTGCGCTACAGGAGCGGCTATGCTAGCGGCTAAAACCTACAGTATGTTAAGCGTCACAGTCTTCTCAGCTGTCTCTAAAGGAGGACGCGTCCAAATCCGCACCCTTCGAACTAAATAGGGCGCCAGGATAGTTCGCGAAGAGAGATTTAGACGCCGTCGGGGGGGGGGGGGGTTTTTTTGGCGTTTCTTACGCATAATTAAAGTTTATCCATAACCGTGTGCAGTTAAACCGAGTTAAATAGGAGTTAAAGATTAAACATTTGTTAGGATTAACACAGTTACATACGCAATTTTGTACACGTTCTTATATTCATTCTTTTTATAATGAAGTTAATTGTTGATAAATATTGCAAAGGGGTTCCCTTATTTAAAAAGAGAATGGCCTCGAGCACCCAAAGACCCCCCTCTAGCACGTGCCTGCAGGTCAGGTAAGTCATCATGAATAGTAAAAGAAAATAATAATAATAATAATAATAATAATAATAATAATAATAATAATAATAATAGTAATAATGTCAAAGTAAAATAAATATTAACATTTATCCACTGAGAATAAATGTAATTTCTATATGACTCAAATCACCTAAATTGTTTTTATATTCAAAATAGGAGAATTTGCTCATTTCCTGTTAATACAGGTCAGAGACACGGCGACAACGAGCTCAGCCTTTCCTCAGATCTCACAATCACACAAATTAATTAATAAAGACTGGACATATATTAAGTTATTCCAGTCTGTATATACTTTTGTATTGAATGAGTATGAATAGTAAAATTGCGAGGGTAAATTAAGAACACATGCCGTCTCCCTGAGCCGCTATAAGAACCGTAGTTTCCAGCAGGTGGAGGAATAAGTTTAATGTTAGTTTTAAATAATTTGATGAAAAATATTTTATTTAATAAGGTGCTTAAGTTTAAATATACTAATGCTGCAAATGTTAGTAGATGTGCATGATTACAAATCACATTTCCTATCTATCTATCTATCTATCTATCTATCTATCTATCTATCTATCTATCTATCTATCTATCTATCTATCTATCACTAGCTATCTATCTATCTATCTATCTATCTATCTCCCTCTCTCTCTATCTATCCATCCATCTATCACTCTATCTATCTATCTCCCTGTCTATCTATCTATCTATCTATCTATCCATCTATCACTCGATCTATCTATCCATCTATCACTCGATCTATCTATCTATCTATCTATCTATATATCTATCTATATATCTATCTATCTATCTATCTATCTATCGCAAATGAAAGTTTACTGTTGTTTCTTAACAAATATAGTTTTTTTCCTATGGGAAGCATTTTGTTAGTTTCAGAATAACACACATAAATATAAAACAGTAGGTAGTATGAGTACACTGGAAAATCACCCATCAATTAATAATCTAGAAAGTAGATTTGACATATTGTAAAGGTCATGAAAGATATCTGTATGCCATAGAGGTTCTTCTGAAAGTAATACCTTCAGCAGAAGTGTAAGTGTTTTATGTATGTCAGAAGAAAAGCATTTTTTTCATTTAAGGATTAACATTCAATTTAATAAAAACCCAGATTTTCATTTTAACTTTGTTTTGTGTTACTTAGTGAGCATGTGCTTGATATACATAATTGAAGTCTTAAGGTAAAATATACAGATACTGTCCTCATATGCTTTTAATTTTTTTCTTTAGAAAAAACAAGAGTTTTGTTTAAATTCGAAGTATTATAATTATCATTAAATGTATATGGTTTTAAATATAAACATACATTAAAAGTCTTATTAAAAGTATTATTAAAGCCAAACAAATGTGAAATGGTAGCTGAGTGGTTAGGATGTATGATTATTGATCACATGGTCGTGTGTTTAAATCTCACCACTGTCAAGCTGCTACTCTTCGGCCCTTGAGAGAGTCCCTTAATGCTTAACTACTCAAATGCCGTAAATGGCAAAACAGGCTTTGTCCATTAGAGGGCGACAAATAGCCACCGATCACTAAGAAATATTCTCACATGCTTTTTGTTCTTTCTTTTGTTCTTTTTCTGTTTTCCGCTCAAGCACACGTTGTTAGAACTCACGAAGAGTTTGCTAAAACTGAGTAGACCAACGCAGGTTTTATTAGAGACCACTGGGGAAGGTATAAGATAAATATTGAAATAAACAAATGTATTATGATTTAAACAAATGGATAACTGAATAACTAATGATGGAGGGATGGATGGAGGGATGGATGATTAGTGCATACGTGGTGTCGTGTCTAAAAAGTGTATCTGTCAAGTGCACTGTGCCCTGTAGGTCCAGTAGGTGATGCCATTTACAAGATACTAAAAACACGTGGATCATTATGGACATGCTTTTTTTTTTTTATTACGAACAGCTCTGTCATGATCACAACTTAGATTAGTTATTGTAATTTTTATTGCTTTTCTTATTAATATCTGGTATCATGGTTTATACTCTGCGGTCATGCCAATGAAAAGAAATCGCACTGAGGGCGAGACAGAGACAGAGATTGACAGGATAATCCACCAATCAGCGACAGCTCTGTGCGCCGCAGACTCGGCTGAAGTACAAATAGCTCCGCGCTTCCTACATACGGGCACTCGCTTGTGTCCAAACTAACGGAGCGCTTGCGCTACATAGTGCACTAGGTATAAATCAGCAAGCAATTCGGATTTCATCTTTATTTTACTGTGGAACAAAACCCAAGCCTGCTTCATCGTCCTGACCCGTACATACATACATCAGGAAAGAGAGAGCTGTGACCATCCATTACACCTTGTCTTGTATTGGCTAGCGCAAATAGTAGCAATAATAATATTAATAATAATAATAATCCAGAGACACAAATGGCTGGGTTTCTGGTGTGGTTTTGGAACGAGAGGTTTTGGCTGCCTCATAACGTAACGTGGGCCGATTTAAAAAACACGGAGGAGTCCACGTTCCCGCAGGCGGAGGATCTGTATGTGGCGTGTCCACTGGCCTTCTTCATCTTCATCATCCGACTCGTGTTTGAGAGGTACGAGCACAACATCCTCGTGACATTTCTCTCCAGTGAAGCGTTTGTGCTCAGGGTTTGTATGTGAGCAGTGATCAGAGTTGGGACAGACAGGTTACTTCTCTATTAGAAGACACTCTTCTTCCACATGTAGACAATGACAGCAGTGCGATACGGCCCGGATCAGATGTGACTCTGTCATGAGCGCGCGCGCGTTTTTTTATTTTTTTTTATTTTATTTTTTTTACATGAAGTCAGGGCAAATTCAGTGGGCACACTGTTTTATGCCTTTGTGTAGTGTTGCAGTCTTCTGTAGCTATAGTGTGTATTTTTATACCTGTGCCTAAAAATAATTGCACCATTGATGTACCTTTAAAGCCAGGCTCTGAAATCTAATTGAAGGTGTTCTGCAGGAATCTTTACAGGTGCAAACATCCACAGTGATGCTTTCAAGATGAAAACAGATGTCCACTTGAGCATTAGGTCTCAAACTCTTCTGCTGCTGCCAACTATCATATTATTAGTAAAACAAATGCCAAACACCTCGTCGAACTATTAAATGCCTTATTTCAAATTCTAATTCAAATCTTATTTATCATGTACACATTACACACAGTGAAATGTTTTTTTTCCCAGCTTATGAATTTGAAGGCTGGGTCAGAGTGCAGGGTTCGTCGGAACATGTGGCATAGCTGAAGCAACTGAGGTCTTGCTCAAGGACCCAATGATGGTCGCTTGCCTGGTGCGATGTTTGAACCCTAACCCTTTAATCATTGACCCAGAGCCTTACCATTGAGCCAATCAATTACCATTATGCATTCTATAACCCTAAGTTGGAAATAACCATCTTGTTTTTTTTTTTTTAAAGTTTCTGAATCTTGCAGGAAACATATTTCACTCAAATTGCTAATCGAAGTGATTATTTAAATATTATAAATAAATTAAAAGGCTCACAGGCTCGCTTTTACAGACAAACCAAGCGGTCCCTTGGACCCTGCTTCACTATCCACTTGGCCTTAAGTGTACTGTACTGCCTCATTAACAAGGAAAGGTACGTCTGCGAGCCCTTTATGTCTGGGAGAAGATTGACAGCCTAATTATATGCTCTCTTTCTATTTTGTACCAACCTTCAGCTTTCTCATTGCTGCCATTCAGGGATTGTTCGACCCAAAAAGAATAACAACCCCCTTGCACCTCACTTTGTGTTTTTTTCCTGTTTATAGGACAAGAATTTTTGTCTTTGTCTTTGTTTTGTAATTCTTTTAATACATAAGTATTAAATTGTAGCACAGCATCAATGTCATGTCTAAGCGTCTGATTAAAGCTCTACTTAATCTATGACTTACGGTGCACACAAATGAAGATATTTATTAATGAAACTGGTTCATAACACCTTGAGATCTTTATCATGTGTATAAATAATGGGTGTTCTATGGAACAGTATCACGGTGCGATGTATTACTGTACATTTTGCATTCTTTACTGTTCTGACATGAATAATTATATGCATCAGTAGTCCGCATAAAAGCGTAAAACATTTCGATGTTTATTAGATTAGATTAACATAAAGAGTTCTTTATCCACACACATTTAATTGGATGGTAGCAACAGTGGCGTGTAGGGAGTAATTATTACCTGGGTATCTGTATCTCCACACAACCCTTTTCACTGTGCAATGAAATTTCACACTCGTTGAGTCACTGAGCACAGAAAGAAACATTGTTCAAGGCGTTCTTGTTTGTTCCATGGTCCTTTTAATGAGTTTCAGGTCATTTTATTTAAGTGTTGCACTAAAATCGCAATACAGTTCCTGCTTAACTACAAAATGGTTTTCTTAAGAAACGAGTGAATTCCCATTAATTAATTATTTCATTAATTATTTCCACCCAGGGCCTTTCTGCGTGTGATTGACTGCTGATTGTCCAGCATGTACCCCGCCTCACACCCTAAATTAGCCGGGATACACTCCAGTGCCCCCACGACCCTGAACAGGATAAACTCTAAATAACAAATGAATGAATAATTAGTTAGTTGATTATTACTTTCTGTACACTTTTTGATACTGTAGCCCAGCATTCACATTCTCAGAGGTTATCAGAGACCTGCTCCTCAAGTCAGACGTTCAGTAACTTTTTTTTTGCACCCTTGATTCCCTATCACTGAAAATAAACTCCATGAACCACATCGGGACAAATGTTATTGAATATTCCTCTTCGATTTTATAACATAGCTCACTATTTGAATGGTGTTATTTAGAATCTGTATTTAATAATGTCCTTTATAATAATCGTGCTGAATATTTAATAATATTTAATGTATTTCTGAAAAAGAGAGTTTTATTCCAGAAGGTTTTTTCAAATTTATTTATTAATTAATTAATTTATTTTTACCAGCGATGAGCATTAAGATTATTTTCAGATCTACTTGCTTTCAGATTGAAGCGAATCAAATCAAATGTCCAGACCACAAGGATAATAATCGTAAGAGCTCAATAATAATGAATAGACCTTCACTGTAACAAGATGAAAAGCAGTAATTATGAACGCCTGGGCCTGACTCTGTGAATCACAGGCTGTAGCGGAAGTGCTAGCTCAGTGCTTAAGGTCTTGGAATGCTGAATAGAATATCGATGGTTGGACTCACAGGACCTCCAAGCTGGTACTGCTGGGCCCCTGAGCAAGGCCCTTAACCCTAAATGGCTCAGTTGAATAAATAATATAAATGCAAGTCACCCTGGATAAGGGAGTCTTCCAAATACTGTAAATGTAAAATGTAAATGTGATCAGGACGTTGTAAGTTTAAATCCCAGGGCTGCCACTCCTAGGCCCTTAGAAAGCTCCGTTGTGTAATAGATATAAATATGACTTGTTTTGGATAAGGCCATCTACTAAATACTGTGAAAGTAAAAGATTTTGTCGTTATTCATCAGAATATCCACATACTGTACATTTGAAAAGGGGGTTGAACAGAAGGTTTGTTATTCTCCCCCATCTTGCGTTATTCTCTTCTTGCACAGATTTTGGCAAGTGTCTTATGTGTGGACACCTGCCGCTCAACTATCCTCACATTTTTTCCCTGTGTGTGTATGTAAGTCGGAGTTTAACAAAACAGCCGTGTGTATTACACTTTTTCAAATCCCAGCACAGGCCGATACACTGTGTAGTTGTGCTGCCTTATAAATAACACCACCCATGCTATTCTAAACACAGATTAATGTTAGTGCAAGTAGAATCAGTTTTTTAATAACATGCTCATATTACAGTTCTGCATTGTGTCCTATTAGTTTCTCAGAAACTGTTTAAATAGTTTTCGGGATTCATTTGAAGAGTCTGTGCAGACGTACAAGTATGATTTATAAAAGGGGTCTCCGACCTTTTAGGAACTGAGAGCTACTTCTTGGGTAGCGATTAATACGAAGAGTTACCAGTTTGGTATTCACTTCTGAAATAACAAATTTGTTCAATTTACCTTTAATCATGTTATTATTTAGAATTAATGTTATTCATACAGTATACGTGAAGACACTGATCATGTTAATGATTTCTCACAATAATTATCAGCAATGATTGAACAAGGTAGGAAACAGATAAATAGCAATATGCAACACTTTATTTCTATAAATCTTTAAGTAATTATATTTTCAAATTTACATTAATGCAAGCCTGATTTAAAAAAGAATAGCGACGCAAAAATAAATGCAGATCACTGGTAAGCGGTGCTGTGGTGGGCTACTTTTAAAACAGGCCCGTGGGTGACTCATGTGGTCCTTGCGGGCGACTCATGTGGTGCTCGCAGGCACCATCTTGGTGACCCTTGATTTATAGAGTACACGTCTGCATTGAATGTATTCTAGCATTGATAGCAGCTATTTTCAGTTCATTGTCCACTTTCTAATGTTCTTCATACTGCCATACTTGGTTATGTTCTTTCTCTTTACGAGGAAAGGAAATGAAAATGTTTTCCATTGTTTCTCCAATGTGAGAGTTAAGTGGGACCAGATATTCCGTCAGTGTGAATGGAAAAATGTGATCCTCTTTGCGAAAGACGGTGGGGCCTTTTAACTTCGTGGCAGTGATGGGCAGTAATGATGAGTTTAGTGTTGGAGCTCATCCTGTTTGTAAAGAATTTGTCTGACACGACTCTAATGTGTATTACTTTGTGACAAAAAATGCTTTAGAAAAAATCTAACTCTCCTCAGCAGCGTAGTCGGAGTAACGATGTTATTGTTTTTTTTATTTGTCTTTAGGTTTATTGCGAGACCATGTGCTCTGGGACTGAAAATCCAAGCGAACGGTCCTCGGAAGGCTCAAGCAAATGCCATTTTGGAGAAGGTCTTCACTGCTGTTACCATGGTATGAGGAATTTCGCTTTACTACTGTACAGTCAGTGTGATTGTCACGGTATAGTCAGTGTGATTGTCACGGTATAGTCAGTGTGATTGTCGCGGTATAGTCAGTGTGATTGTCACGGTATAGTCAGTGTGATTGTCACAAGTACAGTCAGTGTGATTTCACAAGTACAGTCAGTGTGATTTCACAAGTACAGTCAGTGTGATTTTCACTGTACAGTCAGTGTGATTGTCACTGTATAGTCAGTGTGATTGTCACTGTATAGTCAGTGTGATTGTCACTGTATAGTCAGTGTGATTTCACAAGTACAGTCAGTGTGATTTCACTGTACAGTCAGTGTGATTGTCACTGTACAGTCAAGGTGATTTCACTGTACAGTCAGTGTGATTGTCACGGTATAGTCAGTGTGATTTCACTGTATACTTAATGTGATTTTATTGCATAGTCAATTTGATTGTCACTGTATAGTTAGTGTGATTTTCACTGTAATGTCAGTGTCATCCTCGTGATCAGCGGCATCCATGCGAACAAGGCAACTAGTGGTGGGGCAGTGGTGGCTCAAATAGTTAAATCAGTTAAGTTACTGAGTTGTTAATTGGAGGGTTGGTGTTCTGGCCCCACCACCACCACCACCACCACCAGACTATCACTGTTAGGCCCTTCAGCAAGGCCCTCGACCTGCCACCTGCGCCAGGGGCATCGTATCATTCAATTCAATTCAATTCAATTCGATTTTATTTATAAAGCGCATTTAGCAATACGCATTGTCCCAAAGCCGCTTTACAGAAAATACACATTAAGAAGAAATATAAAAAAGTTGAATGTATAACATATATCCCAAAGAGCAAGCCTTAGGCGACGATGGCAAGGAAAAACTCCCTAAACGTAATCTTAGGAAGAAACCTTGAGCGGAACCAGACTCAGGGGGAACCAACCCTCATGTTGGGGACAGCAGAATGTGTAGCTAGAAGTTATATGTATTGTACATGTAGACATTAACATAGATTCAGTCATGGCTGACCCTGTGCACTAAACCCAACATCCCAAGTTAGGATATGCAAAGAGACTCATTTCACTGTGCTGTAATGTATATGTGACAAATACCCCAAATTAATAAATATTAACAGGTAGTTATCAGTTAAGGTTCTTATAGCAATGTATTGCAGCTCATCAGTTGCATGTGCGATCATTTCTAACAGACCAATTTTCATCATACGTGCCTGATTATGTACTGTAACGATTAATTTTGCTAAATATTTGTTAAAATTGCATGTGCCATTTAAAGAAAATAAACTCTTCTACACTTTTACATTCGTAATATCTCGAGTTAATTATATGATTTAAAGCTAAACACTCAAATGTCACATTAAAGCACATAGAAATGTGTTCTGAACTCACTGAATCTTTATAAATAACTAACATTTCTTGGGTAGAAATGCTGTACAAATAATTGGTTTATCTTCTGTTTGATAAATGAGGCCCACTGTTAAAGTACAAACAAAACATTGTTCCGAAAGGCATGACTTCGTGATTAGTGCGGGGATTATTAAGAAGGCTCATGTTGACACAGTTCTTTCCGTAGGCTTTTTTTTCATACTCAGATCCAGGTTTCAAAGACCCAGAGACTCCAAGGACAAGTTCAAGTTCAAAGTTTATTTGTCACATGTACATCATACATAGTACAACATACAGTGAAATGCTTTGACGACT
>JAOUQX010000040.1:11503827-11516406 GCA_028566295.1 Liobagrus marginatus
GGGGGGGATGAATCCAGTCGCCTAGTTACACTCCAGCCATCCGTGAGTTTCCTGAAGCAGGTTCCCATAGTGACAGCAAAGGAGCTGTAAAAGGGCGCGGCTGCTTTTCACAAGACGGAAGAGGTTGTCTGTATTAGTTTGGTCTTTCCTTTCTCCGTACCGAACCTTCTTCCGTGTCGGATTGGAAAACCTGTTGGTGCACGTTCAGCAATGATTTAACGCCCTAGTGCACATTTACAAGCGGCTCGACCCCTTGTGGGGATAAGTCGAGGTTCTTCGTAGTTTGCAGTAAATGAACAAGTTTGCCCATTGCTGGTCTGAGCGGTCGAGCTAGCTCTTATGGCCCGAGATGGAGAACAAGATGCAAAGATCAGTGCAGGTTTTAATGTCTGCGTCAGCATTCTTTAAATGCCTGGCAAAACGATTCGAATGTCCAGTTCATTCAAGGACGTTTTATTTCATGCTGAAGTATTCCTGGACAATCTGCGACTGCACAGTGTTCAATTTTACAGCTCTGTCTGATAAAGTTTGGTGTCGGGGATTTGAATAAAACAAGACGGCGATGGATTCATGTAAAAGACCGAGCAAGCAGCAGGCAGCCCACGTGAGGACGTCCCCGAAAGCTTTAACCTGGAGATGTGTGCAGTATGTTCTGTGTTCTAAAAGACTCAAAGCTGGCGTTTTTCTGACTAGCAGCTGCAGCAGCATCCAGCCCTGTATCTGTTCCTTTTCTCTGCACCTCCTGCAGAGCTGACAGCTTCAGAGCTCAGCCTCCGTATCCACAACAGCTTGGTGTCTGAGAAGTGATCTGGTAGACTACGTGTTGTGTGGTGCAGTGCATCAGAACCTCCAGACCTGGCCTTCATTTCAACCCCATGCTTTAAATCTCCTGCGTTGTCCTTTTGAGAAGCCTGGTCAGAAGCATCATCTATTAATCACGACTGGACAAATAACCAGTCCAGGGGTAGAAAGATGTCATCTCTGTTAACCCAGAGGAAAAAAAGGAAAGAAAAATAAAGGCAGGGGCCAAGTAGATCAAGCGACCCCGGGTGGGGGCAAGTAGCTACTGTGCGCACAATACCCATGTTATATTTATATATATTTGCCCAATTGGACAGCCTTAAGAACGCGCATATCATGGATGCTGGGTCTTGTTTATTTTCCGAGAATCTACTGCACCCTACTGGTAACTTGTTTGCCACGTAGCAATAAAAAATATACTAATTACCCGGATTATTCTGGTTAGTCACATTGTAATGCTAGTGTGTGTGTGTGTGTGTGTGTGTGTGTGTGTGTGTGTGTGTGTGTGAGATATGTGTATATATATATGTGTGTGTGTGTGTGTGTGTGTGTGTATCTGTATGTATGTATGTGTATATATATATATATCTCACACCGTTATGATGGGTTTGGTAATATGTAGCTGTCCATTGAGGTTTTCTTTTTCTCTTTCCCTTTAGAATGTCTCAGTGGTGAGTTTCAGGGAGCCTGTTATTTTGGTCGGATAAATGTAATCTCATTTAAACTCCGTACTCGTATCCTGAGAAACACAATTCATTATTTTTCCCTTTTCATCTCTGTGCATTTTGCTCATTCCATAAACTAGTTTTCCATCCCTGTTTTGTGCTTTGCATCGCTTTTATTATTCAAGGGGTGTGCGTGTGTGTGCGTGCGTGCGTGCGCGCGCGTATGTGTGTGTGTGTGTGTGTGTGTGTTGTGTCCAATAATCACTGTCTGTAGTGTGTTTGCTTATTGCTACGTGTTTGTTCTGTCTGTGTGGTGTGAGTTGCGTTGCGTGTAATTTGCAGTTATCGTCAGCTGTGTAACACTAAGAGACTGTAGTTCCTGTCTGCTGGGCAGACACACCAGTCAATAGTGTGTTGTAGTGTCTTTTTTTCTCTTTGCCTTTTTCTTTCTCCCCCTCTCCTTTTTGTTCTTTTTCATGTCCCAAATGGCGTCAGCATTGCTGAAGGGAGTCTACAAATACTCATTAGTGCATTACTGAAGTTTGGAGTCCTGCCAGCAAAGCCATGCAGACTTCCTTGAGAACTTGGAGAGGGGTGGAGAGAATTGAAAGAGCAAGGTGGGAATTTACAGGGTGGGAGGGGAAAGGGGCAGAGTAATAACTTAAAAAAAAAAATTTTTAACACACCACTTCTCTATTGTAGTTGTCGCTTTAAAAGCTTTGCGTGCTTTTGAGTGTGTAAATATTTTCCAGGTTGTGTCCGTGCGCAATAAAGCCCGTATCCGCTGTACTAAGAGGCTGATAAACACAGTTTGACTGAAGTGTAAAGTAAAGTAAAGTTGAGTTTATTGGTCACATGCACATCATACAGTACAACATACGGTGAAATTCTTTGGTTCCGCATATCCCAGCATACAAATTTGAACGCTGGGGTCAGAGCGCAGGGTCAGCCAGAACGAACGGCACCCCTGGAGCAAGTGAGGTTAAGGGTCTTGCTCAAGGACCCAATGATGGCATGATGTCTGGAGCGGGGCTCGAACCCCCGATCCTATGATCACTGACTCAGAGCCTTACCCACTGAGCCACCATCACCCTGTGATGTGTGTGTATTGTACAGGCATGGGGTTTGCTGCAGGTCATTGGATTCAGCAATGTCAGTCAGGTGGAGAAGGGCAGACGTTTGCCGTTGAGCTCAAATTTCAGTCCATAAAGCTAGAGGGGCTGGCTCAGCACTGACTTACACTCTCTTCCGCTGCCGGCTTGTTTTCTGAGGACACGAGCTGAGTTAAATTTGTCGCATGGGAAAAATCGATGAACTGAATTCTGGCAGCTCTTAAGATTCGATTCGGAGTCATTTAAAAAACACTGCTTGTTTTGGTTCCAACTAGGGCTGTGCAATATGGACAAAATAATCATATTGCAATTTTATTTGCAATTGTTTTTGCTTTTTCAGCCATGCTACATGCTACACTAAATGTGTTCAGTGCGCAAGAAACACAACAACAAAACATTTCACATCGAAATAACAGCTTGATGAACAAAACGGTAATAAAATGTCTTTAAAACAGACATGAAATAAAATTAAGGTTAACAAACCTAAATCCCAGTAATAACGTTTTTAGCGCTGAGTGAGCGCGAGCTCTGATTGGTTTACATTTTAAACATGCGCACAAGAACGTTCCGCTGTTCTGAATTCAAATATATATATAAAAAAATAAAAAATTAATGAGGGAATATAATTGCAGCCTAATGCGCTTTAGAAATTGCATGCGCTGAAATCGCGATGGTTTTGCTATTGCGATTCATTGCACAGCCCTAGTCGCAACACTATTTTTGTCCACTCAGTCACTTTTTGGAACTGCTTTAGGCCGCAGGGTTGTGTTGTATCCAGAGCCTTAACTGGGAAAACGAGGAACAAGGCCGGGAACCACACCCCTGCTTAATGAAATAAATCGCAAAAAACAAAATCTGGCTGATTCCAAAACGTTCATTGGACAACCGTCACTTTGAGCGTGGCTTTGATTTATTTATCTATTTATTTATCTCTTTTTGATCTTTTTGTTTACGTGTAGGAATATACAGTATAATCTTGTCCTATTGTGTAATAATGTGTGCAAAAGGCTCTGTGCTATGTTACGACATCCTCAATGGTTATTCGGTCATCTTTTTTCTCTCTCTCTCCCCCCCCCCCCTCCCCATATTGAGGAGGTCTACTCTGTCTGCTTTCGTCGTAATCCAATTGTCTTTGTCATTATTACATCTTGCATCTTCTGGAAATCCTTCTGCCACTAATTCAGCGACTGTTTGCTGTTCGTGCCCTTTGGTCCTTCAACTCTTACGAGTATCGGTGGGAGTTGAAGGACTATTTGGGGGAAAAGGGACACGCTGGCTTTGATCTTGTTCTGTGACATGGATCACAACGTCAGGATAGAAAACATGATCTTGAGCCCGCTCGGCTCCGACGCTGTTCCTACAGACCCAGATCATTTCTGCACCGTGTTTCTTTCGCACATACAAAAAGAAAGTTCGGATAGTAAGGGACTCAACTTTTCCCTCCTCCTCCTCCTCCTCTTCTTTGTTCCTGTTTAGTGTGAATCCAGTTCGAATCTTTTATTTAGACTGAGATCTTCATGGTAAATATGGCCCCGAGTTCTAATACTCAGCACAAATCCAAGAAGGAAAAGCAGACGGCATAACAAGGACGTGGTGGAGATGTTTGCTGTATTGCATACAAGAAGCTCTTTTGCTGTGAAATGTATACTAGAGGGCATTCAAGCAAATAAAATCTCTGTGAAACAGTGTATTATTCGAATGTTAGTCGAACGTTGTAATGCATGAATAGGCTATACACCCATAAACGGGGTAGATCATTCACGCTTTCAATCTGTACGATAAACTGTTAATTCAATATCGAGATTCATTGTAACGTGCTGAAACACATTAATATAATAAACATAACCGAATGCCGCCACAAGTTTCCGTAACCGTTATATGCCGCGCTACAGTGTGCGCGCGAGGCCCAATTTAAAAAAGCTTTTAGGTGCATATTAGCGGCGCCTCCCTCTGGTTATATGAATGCGTGACCACCGCATCAAATGCATGGGGATTTTTTTGGGGGTGGGTCCATATCCGCTCAAACTATTCAATATTCTTTAATTAAATCAACTAATTAAATATTCGAAACTCGTGACCTACCCTTAATGTATACGTGAGTAGGTTTTAGTACACAGTGATTCTGAGTGGGGTTAAGGTGTTGTCTCTGTGATGGAGGTTAAAGTTCGTCTACTCCATCTTTCTTGTTACATGATTGGGGAGAACTGGCTATAGAATGCGAAGTGGCAGGTGACTAGACCAGCATCTGTAGCGTGTTTGTAGGTACCGCTCCAGTGCTGGTGTATACAATCAATAGTTTATGAATACGGAAATACATCCAGGCATAAATGAAAGGTCTACGTGGCTTAGCTCTATCTTGTCTTTGACGGAACAGCGCAGAGTGATCTTTAATTAAACCGGTCACTTTACGGCTAAATCAAATCTTATTTCAGCAGATTTGTTTGCGATCAGCTCTGGGTTTCTTATGAAAATCTAATGCCGCAGCCAAAGCCATGAATAGACAATCATAACTGCCGTTCAGGTAAAACAAGATGGACAGATTGGTGAACGTATGGCGCGTTGGTGGGACGGTGGTCCGTCTGCAGATGGAGGGATATGGCTGGCTGAGAGAGCAGGTGCTGCTCTCTGTGTGCCTTAGATCTGTACTCCTTAGCCCATGTCCATCTCTGGCAGACCTCACAGACACCCACTGGCATCTCAGCGTGGACCGTGCAGTCACTGGGCATCAGTCACCGAGCCGCCACAGCGGCTGGATAGAGAAAAGATAATACACAGGGCCAATCCCCAATTCCCCAGGAACACAGAAATAAAGCCTGTCTGAAATCATCTGATTATTCATTTCTACCACAAATTGTTTTTTATTAGACCATTACCGTATCACAAATGTATCTTCCTTTAAAAGTAGTATGTCAGTAATTAAATCGTAAATTATATATCGGATTTATCCCACCGAAATCTATCCATAGCACAAAATAGGCTTGCTGAGCTTTTGCGGTATGTAAACTGTTTCTTTTGTTATTATTAATATTTTATGTACTTGTATGTATATGTATTAAATACTTTTCTAGGGCAGACAAGGTTCAGATGCAGACCCAGCGAAATGACTCCAGGCTGTTTCCAATCTGAATAAATACGCTCCCTGTAAACACCTTAATCAAAGTGAAAATTTCCATCATGCTGAGACAGCTGGGATAAACGGCTTCACAAATTTCACAAGAAATGACCGGCGTGTCATGCGGAAGTTTTATTTCCGTTCCCGCTCGCTAAATTGATTTAGCGCAAAATGATTCCGTTCGAAAGCCTCAGCACACGTAAACACTAGGTCAGAATAGATCACGGGTCGTAGAAACAATGGGGTGCGTGTGGTCACGCGAGTCAACAGTGTACACGTGAGACAAGCGCGCTCTTCCATTAGCGTTTATGTGCGGTGTTGGCGGTGCCATCCTCCCTCTCTTGTTTGTATGAATGTGATGCCACCGCATTAGCACTGAAGGCATGGGTTGAAAACGTAACTTTTTTTTTTTTTTTTTTTGCTTATATTCTTACTGATTGAAATTCTTACAACCTATTCAGCATTCTGTAATTAAATTAGCTAATCGAATATACGAAACTCGTGACCCATCCCTGGTGCCTTGACATAAATGCTTTAGTCGAATGCTTCGACTAGGTGGTGGTGGCGGCTCAATGGTATAAGGCTCTGCGTCAGTGATCAGAGGGTTGGGGTTTCAAGCCTCGCACCAGGCAAGCTACCATCATTGGGTCCTTGAGCAAGGCCCTAAACCTCACTTGCTCCAGGGGCGCCGTTAGTTCTGTCTGACCCTGCGCTCTGACCCCAGCGTTCAAATTCATATGCTGGGATATGCGGAATAAAAACATTTCACTGCGTGTATGTGTATGTGATAAACTTAAACTTAAAACTTTATTTTTTTTATTGGTCACATGCACATCATACAGTACAACATACAGTGAGATTCTTTGGTTCCGCATATCCCAGCATACATAAATAATATCTGAATTTGAATTTGCTTCAGACCAGAGATCAGCCAGTTTAGCAAGTATCATAGTTTCTTTCTTACTTATGTTTTTTCCCGTGCATGAAATCTGTTACGTTCGATCCGTTTAGTTTGTACAGCGGTAGACAAAGTGGTGACTAAAAAGTGAAACAAAACATGGAGGTTCTTACAGTCAGCCTTTTGGCTACGTCCACTAATGAAGTCAACCGCGGTCACAATACCGCGTCACGTTGGTTGTTGTAAGTTTTATTGGCTCGTTCCAGGTTTTGTGGAATTCCTGTCATAGAGCGTTGTCTGCTTGTGTACTTTGATGTGGCCTTTTCAGGTGACCCAACACCTAAGGATAATGAGTAGAGTATTTCCTTCTTTTCTCGCTGACGTCACACACGCTGAAGACAGACAGTACTTATCTGTCGCCTCATGTGATTCATTGGCTCTCGACAACTGCACTGGGTCTGTTCCAGCTCCATGTTATACTACAAAGGCACATTCAAGTCCAAATGTTAGGAAAATATGAACCTTCTGAAAGAATGTTAATGTCCAACCGGTTTCCCTGAATCTTTGTGGTGACCCGCAGTCTGGAAACAGCGCATTTATTTAAGTATATATCTACTAAAACAATAACAGGCTGTTGATAGAGAGGTCTTTATTCGTCACATCTACATTACAGCACATTTGTTTCTTCACATATCCCAACATAGGATGTTGGGGTCCACCGTATCATGGCGCCCCTGGAGCTGGAGGTGGGTTGAGGGGTCTTCCTTAAGTGCTCGGCAGTGTCCGCTTGGCGGTGGTGCGGATTAAACCACGATCAACAACATAGCACCTTGCCTTAAACATTTGAGCCAATGTTTCAGTTGGAACCATTTATCCAGAGCAACTTACATTCATCTCATTCATCCAACTGAGCAGCTGAGGGTTAAGGGCCCTGCTCAGGGGCCCAGGATTGGCAGCTTGGTTGCGCTGGGAATCCAACTCATGATCTTCCGAGCAGCTGTGTGTCTGTGTAATCCCCTTTCATGTACATTGTATAACCACAGACAAATAAATTGTAACTGTATATGTCTGTATACGTGTGCGCATCGATGCTCACACCCAAGTCGCTCATGAGCAACTGTAAGTACATCCTTTTTCACCTGGAGACAGAGGCTGGATTGGCGATGTCTGTTGCCTAGGTGATGCGGAATGATGGGATGGCTGCGTACTCTGGACAGAGGCTTTTATTTTCTGCTGCTTGCCTAGCAGTAGGTTTATGCATATACAGTATGTGCCATTGTTTAGCAATGCTAATGTGTTCGGTTGGATTGTCAGTTAAGTTAACACAAATTTTAAATTTGTGTAGTGGTACAAATTGAGGCATCTATTATTCACACGCTAATGGTCCACTTATGACCGCCTCACTTTAATAATGTATTTCGGAAACGTGTCTCGTTCTTAAATACCACCTTTCCGTGCTGTCTGTTATCCTGTTCTATAGTCTGAGAGGAAGCGCTTTTTATTTATTTATTTATTTATTTATTTTTCAGCCTTGACCTATCCAAAGCGGTCATAAAACCGTGACGGTCTGTCTGATTTGTCCGAGGGCAGTCAGCCTTACGTGTCTTTAGGCCGAGGGAGTCTAATGGACTGCAGTGGTTTTAGAAGCCCACAGTGATGAAGCTAAGCCAAGTGTTTGATTGGGGGGGGGGGGGTGACTGGGTCAGACAGACTGGGCCGTTTCCTCCGTAAATGTTTTGCGACCCCCAGCTTCATACATCGCAGACGGAGCGCCACAGTAAAGCTGTCTGGATTTTAAAAAAGAGGATTGGATTTAAAGGAGAGAATAATTTAAACCGATTTAAATAAAAGTCTGTTCTAACGAATGTTTTTAGTTTTTATAGTATTCAGCTTTTTCTCTTTGCAGAGCTGTTTGTCTGCCGGCTTCTTACTCTAGCCAAGTGATTCATGTCTGATCAACTAAGTGTCGTCTCCAGTGTTACCAGGTGAAGGTGCTTGAACGACAGTTCGTTGAGGGAAGCCCTGAGAAAATGCCTTTCTTTTTCTTTTTTCTTTTTTTTCTTCCCATTTTCGAATCGTATTTATCACATACATATACATGCAGTGAAATGTTTTGATTCCGCATATCCCAGCATAGGAATTTGAACGCTGGGGTCAGAGCCAGAACGTACGGCGCCCCTGGAGCAAGTGAGGTTAAGGGCCTTGCTCAAGGACCCAATGATGGTTGCTTGCCTGGTGCGAGACTTGAACCCCCGACCCTCTGATCACTGACCCAGAGCCTTTTACCATTGAGCCACCATCACCTTAATCTCACAGCCTTTCTTACAGGAGTTGCTCAAGGTTTCCAGGATACATCCACTCGCACTATTCCAAACACTTATTTTGGAATATTCAGTTCCCTTGAATCCGATCCAAACCAAACACATGCTGTAATTTATAGGTTGGCGATCGTGATCAAACTGTACCCCAAGACTTTTTTAACCTTGTTACTGTCCATTCAAACTCTCGTTTTCAGCGTCTTCTTGACGGTCTACCTTAATGACCGAAATAATGCAAATAAAAAATGCATTTGGAATGGATGGGTCACGATTTTTGAATATTCGATTAGATGATTTATATATAGAATATCGAATTAGTTGTGCGAATACCGTCCAAAAGAAATCCCCATGTATTCGTAGCTGATGCGGTGGTGACGCGTTCATTTAACCAGATGGTGGTGGCGCTAATACGCACCTAAAGCTGTCAAAGATAACAGAACAACGACACATTTGTGTCGCGTGCACTGTAGACGGCATAATAATGGCATATAACGGTTACGGAAACTCGTCATTCGGTTATGTTTATTATATTAACATGTTACATGTTTTTATTATGAGAACAGTTAGTTCTCTATTCACGATAGAGATGGCTAGCTGGACTAAGTCCTGTTGCAACTTGCTATTTTCACTTACAACGGTGTCATTGAAATATCTCCGTTATAAGTAAGGGACTAGCTGCATGTCATTATAAATGAAGTTATAAAATATTAATAAACATAAAAGTTACTCGTTTATAAGTAAACAAGTAAATTTTTGTTGCGTGCCAGCGCTAGTATTAGATATTATTATTTTTAGATATTAGTATTAGTTTTCTGGCTTGTGTGGCAGCAGATGGTCCTGGAAGTGCAGAAAATTTCCCTTTCCTTTAATTTAATTCTTTCATTCAATCCAGATTAAGGGGGTAGGCCTGCTCTATCCTCTGGGTTGAGTGCACCCTCCTGCTGCCAGCCTGGCACCTCCACAACCTGGAGACCCAGTGTTACAGGACATGAAGCCTGGGCCAGATCCCTCGACAGCTCTTAATGAAGCACAGTGGCACACGCCCTCTGGCATTTTGGCAAACGTTGCTTCCGCTTGTGGACAGTATCATGATTTTGCCCATAAATTTGTTTAATCACTTTTTTTTTTTTTTTTTTTTTTTTTTTTATGTTGAAGGACATTAATCACTTTTTTTTTTTTTTTTTTTTTGCTACAGAGCAGTGCTGACTGCTGAATTGTCCTTCCATTAAAACAATTAGCATACAACGAGAAGGAGGAGGGTTGGACTGAAGGTCTTCTTAGCAAGGCAGTTTTGTGTTATCTGCTAGCTGAGGCAGTGCTAACCTTGAGCGGTAGCATAAACAGTAGCGGAGAATTTTACTGAACTGGTACAGCCTGCTTCCACTGTCCCAAAAACAATAAAAGCACCCCCCCATTTCCCATAGTCATCGCCGTAGCAGCTTTACTGTCTGCATACACCTGGAAAGAGCATCATGCCCCCTAGAGCTGGGTAATAGAAATGATGCAAATATTAACATTTCAGAAAAACTCTAGACGCTTTTAGTCAAGGGGTTTCCCAAACCTTTTCATTCCAGGACTCGCCTAGATATGTACAATCCATATCAACCCCAGTATAATATGTTAAAAAGGAAATATGGGGGAAAAACACATCCTGATTTAGTAAACGGCTGTTTTTATTTTTATCATCGTGTGTGAAATATATAATTGATTTTCTATTTTAACTAGTGCGGTGTCAATCGAGTTTAAACTTTATTCGCATTAATAATGATTCATCTCAAATTTAACATAAGACGTGCTGTGTTAAAACAAAGAAATGCATAACAAGCTAGTTTAGCCAAAATGTGTTTCGCTTCGGAACACTGACAACTCCTCAAAGCAATAAGTAAACGCACCAATACCTTTATTTATGGAAGCTTTTTATTGCTATCATATTACTTGCGTTTTCTGTTCCTTTATCATACAATGATTGGGGACCATCTGCATAACGAAAATAGGAACACGTTGGGATCAAATTTAAGAAAACGACTAATTTGCATTAAGAAATAATTTCCGGATTAATCTCGCGCATAAACTCGTTAACGTTGACGGCCCTAATTTTAACATGCGCAGCTTGTGAACGTGCGTTGTTTGCTATTTATTCGGTCTGATTTATTTTTTATTTATTTTGTTACCCGTAACACAAGTTTTGCTTCAGGCAAGTGACTTTGTGCGATCCACCTTTTAATCTTTAAAAGTGGTTTACGACCTACAGCGTTGTCTGGCGTATGGGAAACGGCACACGGTGTCGTCACGTTAGCAAAAATCTAGTAGTCGGTACCGATACCACTAAAAGTCCACGGTACTCAATACCAAGTCGATATTAAAAAAAAAAAAGAACAATAATACTTTAACTCCTTTATTTAAACATTTTGACAGTATGAAAATACATTACAGGCACTTGCCCTTCAATTAATAAATAACATTGTGAACGATTTGGGGAGGAGCTGAACTCGTCGCCATCTTTCACGTGTAATTCTTCTGTGTGCTTAAGTTGATTTATTTTTTCTCTTCTTAACCCTTTGAGGACCAGCTAAAACTGTTACCCGTCACTTACATAAGAATTGCAGCCTCGCTAGTCGCTACTGTAACTTGAGTACCATCTGTATTTACGCTACTGAAGAAAAACAAGTACAGCGGCATGTTTATACCGACTTTGTACCGTCGTATCGGTTCTCGTTTTCTTCGCATTCTCTGCTGTGACGTCTGTGTGAAAGCTGCCTTGTTCTCTCCAGCCCTCCGCTCCGCAGCTCCCCGCTGGCTTTTCACCCAAATTACAGGAAGCTGTCGGGTCTAATAACCTTCCTGTCCAATCACCAGCTCGCACGTGCACGTCAACACTCACAAAGATTAGTCACTTGTTGCCTTTTCTATCCCCCGGTGGCGCAAACATGGATCTCTGTACTGCGAAAGAACAGTCAGGAAGTGGAACACACCGTAAAGTTTTGTTTTGGTCAGCAGCGTGAGTTCAGTTGAGCTGAGCTGAGCACTGCCGCACTATCACAACTCCATTTGACCTCACGCACACGCACACACACTATCAGGCTGGTTAGAGGAAAGAGAATGCAATCCCCACTCGATTTCCAACCTAGGGGTGTGTTTGCATATTCTGTTTTAAAAGACTCTCTCTCTCTCTCACGCGCACGCACACACCTGAATCAGAATTTGAAAGTACGTGCATGTGCTCAAACCTTTTCTTCTTGTCTCCCTCTTGCCGTGTGTGTGTGTGTTTTGTGGGAGTACCTTGATGTGAGTGAGCAGCATTCTAGTGGGAAGAAGTTTTGTTTTGTTTCTTTTCCCGAATAGTTCAGAGGCTTTGCTGAACTTGTCCTGGAGCTCAGTCTGTATAATGAGCAGCCCTGCGGTGTCAGGCAAGCTATCCGCATGCACTTTTGTACGTGGGTGTGTGTGTGCGAAGTAAGGGTGGGGGGGGGGTGTTATGGTGATGTCCTGGTAAAAAGGAGCTGGTGCAGACTTTTCTCCTGTGGAGCTGCAGACAAAGCCCTCCCTCGGGGCTATGCGTCTCTGTCTGTCTGTCTCTCTCCCTCTCCATCTGCTTCGTCAGCAGCTATAAAGTTCCGTTCTTCATAACGAATGAAGAGTACCGGAGCGACGCTCCGGCAGCACCGCCCCCCCC
>JAOUQX010000040.1:11575536-11589553 GCA_028566295.1 Liobagrus marginatus
CTTTGGCGGGCCGGATGAAAAAGGCAAACGGGCCGTATGTGGCCCGCGGGCCTTAGTTTGCCCACCCCTGGTCTAGACGACCGGGTCAGAACATCTACCTAACTGCAGCTCTTGTAGGGCGTCCCGGTCTGCAGTGGTCAGTATTTATCAAAAGTGGTCCAAGGAAGGAACGGCGTTGAACCGGTGACAGGGTCGTAGGCGGCCAAAAGCTCATTAATGCACGTGGGGAATGCAGGAGCCCAAATCACATCTTAAGCACAATAAGTCCAAAGGAACATCTTAGTACCAGATACCACATACACACCTTCATGGGTTTAGTGGAGTCCATGCCTCGACGGGTCAGAACTGTTTTGGCAGCGAAATGGGGACCAGCACAATATTAGGAACATAATATTAGGAATGTGGTCATAATGTAATGTCGCTTTCTGTGACAGAAAGTGCTTGTGTTTTGTACACGCCTCTACTGGCATGCTGGGTACAAGAATTTTTATCAGGAACCGTCTGATTTTTGTTGGTTCATGTTTTTCGTGTCTCACTTATCTCGTTGGTTTAGCGCTAAGCAGTCGTCCATGTGGAAACGTACCGTCATGTGTTTTCTGCTAACAGATCTGACTCCTGGATCTCCTCTTCCCAAGTACGCATCGTCCCCCAAACCCAACAACAGCTACATGTTCAAACGTGAGCCTCCTGAGGGCTGCGAGCGGGTCAAGGTCTTCACCGAGGAAACCCAGTCAGTACTCCGCCGATACACTTTTTATCTTCTTTCTCACTCTTTCCCACGTTTGCTTTTGGTTCCGTTAGCATCTGTCTGTCCTTGAACTGACTGCTTTGATATGATACGGTGTCGTCAGTGCTGACTCTGCGTATTTGACTCACTCTAGCCCGTCTTCCCCTTGTTCTCTCTGACACTCAGGGCCAAACCTCCGCGTGAGATCCCGCAGTTCCTGTGCCCAGACAGAAACAAGGTCAACTTCATTCCCAACAGCGGCTCGGCGTTCTGCCTGGTCAGCATTCTCAAACCGCACGGCCTGACGAGCGTCCCTCCCGAGGCCGAGCAGCGAGTGTCCCGTGGCACCAGCACCCTCTCTCCGTAGTCTTCATCCTCTTTCTTTTCCTCCTGCTGCGAAACATCACACGTAGGAGACACGGAGAACTTTAATATACAATCAATCGATTCATCATCAATTTTCCTGGCAATCCTGTCCCCCAAATCTAAAGCACAGCAAGCATTCGAAATCAAACGAAAAGGAAAAAAAACCACAACGTAGAGCTCTATTTTGGTAACACTGCGATAGTGACGTTTGCTAATCGCTATGCAGCTTTTTTAGGTCGCTGAAGCTCCAGGACGACCCGTTTTTGTGACAGTTTGTGATAAGCATAGAGATATTTTTTATTGTTCCTTTACTTTTGATAGATTGGAGCGAGTTAAGACATATTTCTTATAAAGCGCGCACACACACACACACACACACACACACACAGACGCACGCACGCGAGCATCTGGTCCGGTTTATCGCTCTTTCTTATTCACTCTGAGGCTTTTTGAGAGACCCGAGAAAACGTTCGCTTTTCTAATAGCTTACTGTGCATCTTTTTTTTGTTTTTTTTTTTAAGAGAGATGGGATTTATTTTTCCCGCTGTAGAATTACAACAGTGCATCATTGACGATAATTAATATCGGAATATGTTGGGTGATCTGACGAGACCTAGAGACCCGGGATGTTTGATGTAGAAGAAACCGGGTCGATGACGGTTTTTGTCGTTAGCGAGTGCGCCTTTTTTTTTTTGTTTGTTTTTTTTTTCTTCCGTCCTGCGTCCCTCCGTTGGATTGGACCATGAGGCGGACAGCAGGAGAGACTAATACAAGACAGGCTGAACTCTGCTGGCCTTGTTCTAATCTCCTCCTCCTCCTCATACCCCCATACCCCTCCCCTTCCTCTCCCCTTCCTTTCCCCCAGTGCAGAGAAGAAAAGAACAGAGCGAGCGCGTCCTGTGCTTCACGCGTGACGCTTTCTGATTCGCCGTCGCACGCCGGCATGCGACAACCGCCGACCGAATTCGGGTCCAAAGAGGTTGTGTGAGAGAGCGAGCGAGTGAGAAAGAGAGATGAGTTAATTGAGTGTGTGCATACGATTGAGTGCGTGCCCTCTCTTCTCTTCCTCATAACTGACCGATAAGGCTGAGACTGTTGAACCGGCGGCGCTGTGACACAGAGACAGATATAACCCAGGACTTTGCTCTCAACTGTAATTCAGGTCACAGTTTTATATGAATATGATTTAAACTCCAGCAGATGATTTATTCTCTTAACTTCGTCCGGAAAGCTTTGAAGCCCTCCGAGTTCCATCCACAACGCTTCGTGCGGACGGAGCGTATAAACGAATTAAAACGTGCACGCCGTTATCGAATACGCGTATTGTGTTTAGAAAGGGCAAAGGTCGTACCTTCAGTGCACAATTCCGCATGCAATGTTTTCATATGTCTCTCAGACGTTCAACAAAAACCGTTCGGGTGGTCAAAAATCCAAAACGCATTCGGCGTCCCGCTGGCTGCTTTTTTTTTTGGGCTACGTTTCTTCCCGACGCAGTCACACGGCTGACTAGTAGATAGATACACACCGCTTGCCAAGTGCCTACGCTCGCTCATGCTGTCATGTACGCCGTAGGCATTATATTTTGGGTTGTGTTTGACGTTAACAACGTCGCCGTCGTAATCAGCGATTAGCTAAACGGCTATAAGAACCGGCTACGTTACCGCCGTTCTGGAATCCTTTTTCCAAAGACCGATTGCTGTTAAAGCCGCGAAGAAGCGCGAGGACACGAAACCCTGATTCAGAGACTGTTTACTGTTCAGCGGTATCGATAACAATATTCAACGGACACAAAGCGGCGTTCGGTTCTAATAAAGACCAAATCCGTAGAGTGCCTGCTTCAGTGGCTCGGGTTGCGATCGTCACACGTTCCCTTTCTCATTGAGCAAACCCGAGTTTGGGATTGAGCTCATCACTTTTCCGTAGTATTCGGGTCTGTTTTTGGTTTTGTTTTTGTGTTGTTCACGACCGTTGAGGTATTAATTTGTGCTTTACATAAAAGAACTCGGATTAAAGACGATCGCAACGCCGATTTTTATTTTTTTTGCCAGCGGTGCAGATCAATTAGTAGCTTTAAACACCTGCCGTTAGGTGTTTTCCCCCAATATCATCTGACATGTGCTCTGCCGGTTTGCGCTGAAGGTCTGTACTCAGGAACGTACGAACGTTAAGCTCTTCCCAACTACAGTACAAAAAAAAAAAACAAAAAAAAAGACCAGTTCTCTATAATGATGTGTATCTGCTTAGTATACGTGCCTTTATTTAAGTAGAGAGTACGCTCCGTGTAGAGACTATTTTAATGCATTTTTATAAGAACGGTGGCCTTCGTTTTCTCTTTCACATTAGTGCGTTTTTTTTAGGTCGAAAGAACGAGCGTGTGGCCTCGACGGCAAACTCCACGTCGGAAAAGAACTAGACGAGATGATCGGAATAGACTCATGATTTAGAAAGTTGTGTTCATGTTGCTCTGCTCAGTTACGGCTTCAACACTGTTACGAAACACCGTAGGCCTTCCGATCTGTTCTGTTCTATTCTGCAACGTTCCTCTGGCTGTATGTAAGTGAGAATAAAAATAAAGTTTCAGCTGCTCCAAATACCAAGTGCGGGGTGTTGGTGGTTCACTTTTGGTTTTTATTTAGTTTTTCTTTTCTTTTTTTTTTTTTAGTTTGTTTCATGTCCAGCTGGATTGAGATCAGGGTGGGTTTTTAATGGCCCGAAAATAAGCATGGCGTTATTAAATGATCTGAAACATGATTCAAGGGTGAAAGCGCAAATCATAACAAGAATGTTGAACTGGATCATTAGCACTGTAGTTCTGCCCCTGAAACAAGCAATAATCTTAAGTCATGCAAGTGTGTTTCTTTTGGCAGTAGTGCTCATTAAGACAAACATAACGATTCCAGCATGTTTTTTAAAAAGAACTTGCATCTACGCCATCTAGTGGAGGAACAGTGTACGACGTGTTCATTATACAAAAATACTTCAAATACTTTCACTTAATTGAATTTAGTCATTTGCTGCAATTTGATGTCTTGTTTTAGTAACGGAGTCATTTAACGCGTTATAATGTCCAACATAGTAACTAGATTATAGTTCCAAGTCTGGGTAACTACGTCACTGCGTTAAAAAGCGCTCTTTTTAGTCTGCTGCCTGCCAGCTGCGCACGCGACTTCATTTACCTCGGACTGGTAAGCGCGTGCGACGCGGGAAGGCTACTACAAATACAAACTTCCTGAATGGAAAGTGAAAAGTACGCGTTCTTTAGCTGGGTGATTATTATAGTCGTTATTTTGGGTGTATTTCTGTCAAAAGCAGGAACATTAATATGCATGGTCTTTTGTGTGGAAGGAAGAAAATCTTTTCAAAACGAAAAAAACCTCCACATTGGGTCTGAAAGGGAGTGAGTGTGGTAAAGCTTCTCCGGAGCTGCATATCCTTCTATAGCTAAACAACAGAGAATGAATTTCTCCCGTCTAACACCAACCGTAAGTAGATTAGGTTTTAACAAACGTATCACTGGGTTTAATTAGCTATTAACGTTAATTTGCGAGTTGGCTAAAGAGGTTTAAAGTGTGTCCAATATGTAATGAACTTCTCCATGAGTTGAAATTGGCGTTCAACCCTTATTCAACACCGTGTTCTATCTCTCAATGACATTCGACCGCCTGCTGCTGGAGGTAGTGGGAATTCTCCCTCACTTCATCTTATTTACATTTATCTTTACAGCATTTGGCACGTGTCCGTTTTATCCAGAGCGACTTGCAATAAGAGCTTTGAGTCTGTGGCAATGAATAGATGGTTTCAATACTGTTGGGAAAACGAGCAGCTGTTCAAAGAGCAACAAGGATTTATCCTGAGGGATGGTCGGATTCAGTGGTGTGGGACGCCGTACTTTTGGACCATTAGGCCTTCCGTGGTGTCACCTGGATGTGACGTCACCTATTTAGCGGTCATTCTCAGCGCGAAAGTTAGAAAATGACTAAAGTAAATAAAAGCAGACACAAATTAGTTGTTTATTTTTATTTTTTTCTCTTCATAGGGTTTTCTTAAGTGTGACGCCGCGTTAACCGGAAAACAGGCTGTTTTTAATGTTCGCCAGGCATATAAATGAGGCGATAAGGCGTTCGTGTTCGTTTATTAAGCGGCTCGTGCATCTCAAACTGCCGAATAGGCCATACTGGCTGCGCCTGCGCAGTTATCAACAGTTATACGATACCCGCTATATTACCGTATATACTCTAAATATATCCACAGTCTATCATTGCACTGTTGCTTGAGCTATTCCTTTTAAGTACCTTTTCAGCTTTTATTTTAGTGAGGAAGTACATCTTAATTAACCGTGCTTAAGAAAAGCACAAATGTACTGCTACTGATAAGCCTAACAATAAGATTATTGTTGTTACTAGTTGCAACTTGTACTCTTAAAGGGATAGTTGCCATTTAGCATTAGGTGCTGTATGAATTGTCGCTGTAGCACAGATTTTATCAGCTGGATACCAAAAAAAAACAAAAACACATTTAAACATTCACGAGTTGTTCTCAATTACATGTAGATGCATACTGTATGCATTAGATACATTAGTGTGGTGGTACTTACTGTGGGATGGGTGAGTATCAGGCTGGAGGTAAAATCATGTTCTAGTCACTACAAAAAACTAGACTACACCACTGAGTAAGAGAACGTTGTTCCACTTTTGGCTTTGTAAGCACGCATTAGTGTTTTAAACCTGATGCGTGCAACTACCGGAAACCAGTGTGGGAGAACTTCGGGAGGTTGAAGACAAGTCATGCAGCTGCATTCTGGATCAGAGTTCGAGATTAATGCAGGAATGCGTTAATCTGTCTAGATCTCTTAATCTCCCCGAACACTTTTGATGCTAACACCACCATCACTGCCTCTGTGGCTGTGGGCGTCGTCTTAAACGGAACCGACTGGCCAGGTTTCTGTTATAAATGAATACAGCTGCAGTGTATAACTGTACTGCATTCTACATCTTTAAACCCACTTAAAAACACACCGTTTGCTGTCTTCAGTCCTTGAACATCGCTACTAATGGCTAGTTATGAAAGAAGCTTTTACTAGATACTAGGTATTAGGTGTTTAAGCAGAAGCATGGTTCTGACTTCAAATTTCAATTTTATTAGTCAGATGTACACAATCAGGTATAATATTTTGACGAATTTCCTAATATTGCGTTCCTAATATTGTGGTGGTCCCCATTTTGTTGCTGAAATGGCCCTGCCTAGCATGGGCTTCACTAGACCCCTGACGGTGTGCTGGACAGGTCAGTCCAGTAATATACAGTAACATATCCCACACACTAACGGTAACATATCCCACACACTAACGGTAACATATCCCACACACTAACGGTAACATATCCCACACGCTAACGGTAACATATCCCACACGCTAACGGTAACATATCCCACACACTAACGGTAACATATCCCACACACTAACGGTAACATATCCCACACACTAACGGTAACATATCCCACACACTAACGGTAACATATCCCACCCAGGTGCAGTGATGTACAGATAATCAGTGTTATTCAGTACACATAATGTTAAGCTTGTTTGGTGTAGAATTTTGAACATAAATAAATAAATTGGTGGCAACTGTGTGCCAGGGGTGTACTCTATGCTGTGAATAAATCTTGCTTTGGAATTCAGTGTTGCGCCAAAAAACCCCCACAAAAGCTCTAATCATATGTTTTGCCCCAGTTGAGGTTAAAAAGGATACAAGTCTCCCCCTCATTCTCCCAGAGGGAAGAGCCCGGTGTTTAAATTGATGGATGGGTGTATAAACATATATTACATGAATTCATTTTAGGGCCGACATCTAACAGATTGTTTGTGGGAGGTTGTGGGAACCTGTTGGAGACAATCAGCAACCTGATCTCAGGAATGAAGTACAGAATCTGAATGCATCCCATTGTTCTTTAACAAGGAATTCCTTTCTACAGGCCACATTCCAACTGAAAACAAACTGAACATTTTTATACTCTAGTGAAGGGGTGTCCAGTCCATTCCTGTTCCATGAGGGCCACGGTCCTGCAGAGTTTAGCTCCAACCCTACTTAAACACACCTGAACCAGCTAATCAATGCTTTACGATAGGTTAGAAACTTATAGGCTGATGTGTTGGATCTAAACTCTGTGGATTAGTGGCTTTCCAGGACTGAGTTTGAACACCCCTGCTCTAGTGGAAGGTGTCTAATATCAAACCGACATATTCCCCTGCCACTTTAAGATTTTGTAAGCCTCTTTAGCTTCACACTGTCATGGTAGAGCAGCTGGAGTCGCTTTTTGTGATGTTTTATCCACAGAGTTCATGTCACTGAAAACATTGAACCGATCTCACTACAGACTGTGGATGTTGTTATTGCGGTGACTTTTCTGGGTCAAAAGTGTTTGAAATCGTGTAGTCCTGCATGTTTTCCAGCCAATATCCGACAGTCGACCCAGCCTTGTTTGTGTATGTAGACGAAATTGTTCTCGTGATGGAAAGAACAGGCACTTTTCCCCCCCTGTAGCCTCATGCAGCTCAGGAACAGGGCCATGCATCGCAATTTCTGCATCTTGCAGATCATTATCACGTTATCCGGCTCAGTGTAACACTCTCGGATGTGACCGATTTTACATAAAAAGCGCCACAAACCTCAGCAAGTACCTCAGTAAGAACTGGGGGAGGGGATGAATTTATCCAGACTCCATTCATGCACACATCCCAGCGCCTGTAAGCAAAGGAACAGGGAGGAGCTAGAATAGGCTGAGACCCGGCCATGGAAATCCAGGTCCCGTAATTGGACCTAGCATGTGATTAGCACAGCAAGACTTTTAAACGAATAAGCACAGCTCCCTCTTATTTCTGCTATGTACAATTTGCTTTTGTAAGAACTATGTAGTTTGCATACTAGTAAAGCATTCCACTGATGCCTTTACACATGCATGCACACACACACACACACACATTAAATCCTCTATTCCATCTATCATTCACATTGGACACTAACAGAGTATCTTTCTCTCTGAGGTATTGTATGAGGTGTTCGAGGGCTTGTCTCCGTGTCCCAGAGCTCCCCTCAGAGTTGTTTCTCTCTGATCTTCGTGCCCATGGACCATTAGGGGGCAGGCTTCATGCCCAGCCTGAAATTACAGGCCCAGATTACTCACTTATTCCGTAACAGCCAGAGCATGCAAACCTTCTTTGTTACAGTCTAAGATCAGACGCTGTGAGGTTAGTTTAAGCCTGAGACAGGATCTCCTGCTTTAACACAGTCCCTTGTACTAAGCTCATCCTAAGATCTTCAAGTCCAGTACCTTCACCTGCATCATTTCCTGCCTAGAGTCTGACCAAAGGGTTTTGCAATCATAACCGCTCAATGTGAATGGGCAAAGCTCACACACCGGCTACTAGTTAGACTTCTCAGCCTGAGGTCACAGAATAAAATGATAACGTATGATGTTAACACAGTCTTAATTTGGATTGTGCTTTTCCTGAAGAATTTTAAACGTTCTTACATTCTTTAATAAAGAGGTTTTATGTTTGAACCACATATCAAACTAAACTCCAGAAAACATTCCGCCATCTTCGACATTTTAATCACATTTACACATTTTCCAGGCGCATTTATCCAGAGCCACTAACGTTTATCTTCTTTATCCAACTGAGCAGTTCAGGATTAAGGGCCTTGCTCAGGGGTCCAGCTTGGTGGTGCTGGGAATTGAAGCCATGTGCTTCTGATCATCCTCATGTTTGGTACCACCATTGCAGTGGAGTTCTTGTACATCTAATCTGTTTAAGTACTTTTTTTTTTTTTTTTAAGTCTTTGTACTTTATACAGTCTTTGAGGAAACTTTTACTTCTTTACATTCCAAAAGCATAATATTCAACTTTTTTATTGCACTACGTTTCATAATAAATTTCATCTAATGCTTAATTTTGTTACAAATCTGGTACTCTTGGAGTTATACTCAAGTGTAAAGGTAATTCAGAGTTTTACTTGAGTAAATTTTTAAAAGTATTAAAGATAAATAAAAAATTTTTAATGAAACGTAGTGCGGTAAAAAGTGCAATATTATGCTTTGGAATATAGTGAAGTTAAAGTTTTCCCAAAGAAGGAACACACTGATAAAGTACAGATACTTCACTGCTCGGCACCTCTGACTGTATAACCACGGCTTAAAGAGGCCATTTGCAATGTTTGAAAGTGTTTCTAGACTTGCAACACTCGTATAATTATGAGGAAATCCCCATAAACCAATGTGATGTGTGTTATTGGCTAATTATTTGCTCAGCCCCTCCCGTTTTCCACAAAAGACAATTCACAAAGCAAAACCCCAAAACAGTGGCTGTGTGCTTAGAAAGGAATAAACTGTAATATCTGTATGTATTTGTAATTGCTCATCTTGCACAGCAGAGGGCGCTACAATTTCAAACCCTGCTTTTAAGTGTGAATTTTGGTCACAATTTTTTTTCTACTATAGTATCTTCGGAAGTTAATACTATAAAATAACCCCAAATATTTAAAAGAAAGGGATGAGTTAGATTAAGGACATTATAAATCATGACCGCAATCTAGTTTAAAAGTTGCAGACATCTAAATGTGTCTGTAACTGCCTTAGTAACATAATTAACCTTGAGCTCGCACATATATACATACAATGGACATCAATGATGCCAAATGTAAATAACATAACTAGTAATGCGCATTAAAATGCATTTTTGGGTTTGTTACACTAAGTTTTTAGTTAGCGAACCAGCATTGGTCTGTTCATCGATTGAGACTTAACGCACTTTTTGTACATCGCTCTGGATTAAGTCGCCCGCCAAATGCTATAAATGTAAATGAACAAAGGTAAGGATGTGTGTGCAGGTTTTCATCCCAATCAAGCAGAAGCCTAATTCCACCGGTTTTGGTCCAACGAGACATCAAGCCAAATATACTCATAACTTCCGTGATAATATAATAAACCTTTGATCCACTATGACCCTCATCTATCTAATCAGTAATATATGAGGTCTGGACAGAATGTACGTGTACTGTACACACAGTAAACGAAGGGGTGCAACGGTGCAGCATAATATAATATAATATAGGAGTTATTATTAGTGAAAGTCACTAGGTTTTGCTGATCTTTCTCTCTCACTTCCTGCACTACCACAAATTGAAGCGTTGTTTCCGTCTAGCTATCAATGTTGTTTATTTTAAAAATCTACCAGTTTGGAGAATAACATTTGTTTTAGGATACCAACGTAGTCCAGATTCTATTAAGTAATTTCACCTCAAGCATTAAAGCCAGCTTGGCAGTTTAAATCTCTCGGATCGGTCTAGGTCTGATGTTTACTTTAATTAGAACCTAACGTGATTGGATTGTGTTAAATTAACTCTTAATAGCAATGCACTATACATAAACATGCACTTGAGCACTTGAGGACATTGAGGGCCTTGTTTACAATATCGACTGTAGTAGTTTGGTTCTGGGACATGAACTCCTAAGCGTTAAGCGGTGTCACATGGGCTACCAACAGTGACGGGCAACTCATGTTCCTAAAGTTACTGTGTGCTGCTTTTTTCCCCAACTATCCCCGCTCTACCCACTGCTGAGTACCTGGATCAGATGTGTTCAGTCAGTCCGAGGCAGGGAGAACCGGGAGAAATGTTTTCAGCAGTGGGTAGAACCGGGATAGTTCTGAAACAAGCAGCTCAAAGTAATTTAAGCGACGTGTTGCCTTGTCACTGTTGGTAGCCCGTGTGTCTTAGTGTTTAAGCCGTTTTTTTCTCAGTGCGTTGATTTTCGCCAGCTATTGGGATGTAAAGACGTAGTAAAGTGTAGCTGAAGCATTCTTTAAAACGCTGCCAGAATGGTAAATATATTGACTAATCGTATATTTGATGCTAACTTTGCTTATGAAATATGATTGATTGTGGAACTGGAGCCTGGTTACTCGTACCATGGTTATAGTAATTCAGAGGAAGATCTGGACGCTTGGTTGTTCCAGCATACACAGCGGACTCGCTGCACCTACGTACCAGTCGCATGAATGTATGTATCGTATGTAACCGCGTATGAATGATTTACAGTAAATCTTGCCATAATGTTCTTGTATAGATTTCTGTGCACATGCGCTGTGTGCAAGGTTTCTGTCTAGAGCGCCACAAAGTGGACAAGATAAAGATAAATAAATAAATCAGTGTGAGCAATTAAAGGTATAACTGTGTATAAATAAATGATGAATGGCGGAGTATGGGAAAGTTGCAGGATACTGGCAGTAGGTGACCACTAGGTTGTCTGTTCAAATCCCCAAAACAACCTAGCTGCCACTGCTGGGCCTTTAAGCAAGGTCTTTAACCCACAACTGCTCAGCTGGATAATACAGATAAATGAAGGATGCTATGGGTGTCTGCCAAATGATGTAGATCTACTGATAAATTCAGGGATATTTTATGAGATGATGTCCTGATCTAGGATAGGATTCCGTAGCATGTCGTAAGGGCTTTGTTGTGAAAAAGTAAGTACAGGTGACTCTGCTTAAAAGGCTTTAAAGTACTGACACTGCTTCGCCAGAGGCTGCAGCCTGAGATCGTTTCACAGTTTGCAGGTAAGACCATCCCAACCCCGCCAACACGCCTGCTTTTTTTTTACGTTTTTCTCCTAAATCGTGTTCCTAATAAAGTGGATGGTGTGTGTGCATGATACTATGGACTAGGACCGCGAACTAGTCCTATTTAAATGGGGTGGGGTAGAACATCTAGATCTCTAATATTGGGAGTCTGATAGGTATTTACCATTGATGGGACACCAGTCCACTGGAGGGCACTATTCACTGCAGTCACACACTAGGCAATGTAAAGTAACCATCTTACTCCTAGCATGTTGGAAATGTATATTATTTTGGCTAGCTCCCCTGTGCTTGTAGTTAGGGTTAATGATTTGAAAGTCTAATTATTATTATTATATTTTGCTACATTGTAAAATAGGAAAGATTCTGATTTTGAACCTGAACTGATGCTGAATATAAAAGTTTTTTTTAACAATGTCTTCAAAAAAGGAAAAAGAGTAGACTAAAAAGATAAAGCAGGTAAATAGGAAGAGGAACAGTTTCCGCTCAAATAGTTTGATTTGACAGTTTTTTTTTTATCAAAAGTTTTTGATAAATAATTTTGGTTGTGCATAGCAGAGGTTCTCAAACAGTTTATAACTTCGGGATCACATCAACTCTACAAAAACGTATAACATTTTTGATATGATCTCATTATTTCTATTTGTGATTTATAGATGTGATACTCACTATTAGAAATGACCCCCAATCTTCATTGCGTATCCTAGTATAAGGGGTTTTGGGTACTAAGGTTGTAGTGTATGTGTTTTGTTTTTTTTTTAACTTCAACTGATGAGTATTGACGTTTAAAAATCATAAACGACATAAATACAAGCATGATCTGTAAAAAAAAAAAAAAAAAAAAAAAAAAAAGTTAATACATTAAATCCCTGGAAACCCTTTAGGTTAGTTTTTTTATTTTGGAGGTGTAATACTGAAATGATGTCGATTTGCTGATGTGTCTCAGTTCAAGTGCAGTTCTGAGAGTTTATTTTACTCCTCATCCATGTTGCACGGTGCTAAGCCCAGCTTGGTGAAGTAAGAGAAGACCCAGGGCCGAGAGATGGTCTGCTTCTGTTTCAGACCCTCTGTCTCAACGAAAAGTCCTCTGTGGAACTGAAGGTTTTGCTCCAGTGCTGCGTTCTGCCTGGAAATCAGAGCAATGCAGTGCATTCGATCAGACCTACTGTACACACATGTACACGCTGGATGCACATACAGTATAACGTATGTAAATATAGGCGTGGAATAATTACGTAAATGATTTTCCTTTAACTGACATACCTATAAAACTCTTGGTAACACACGGCTGCTTCCTCCTTTGCGCGTCGTCTTTCCTCGGCAGCCTTCCTCCTCTCCTCGTCTTCCTCCTGACGTCTGCGGAGGTGCTCCTGCCTTTCGCTCTCATCCATCGCCTGTAATTTCCTGTACTCGTCCTCTTTACGAGCCATCTCCTCCTCATGCTGTCGCCGTATCTCAACTGCACACCCCACGCAATTGTACTTGGCATCAAACATCTCGTTTAACTCTTATATTAACAGGGCGTGAAAATTTGTGTCCCTGTAACTATAAAAACCACTATATTTTACTATTTAGTTACAGAAAATCTTAAAAATAACTTATGGGTTCTACAGGACCAAGAGGAAAAATCCCGAGACTGTAAATGACATCTTGTAAAGTTATAAAACAAGAAGAAATCAGAGGACTGAAAAGAAGAAGCAATTTTAATTAACTTAAAACCGCTGAATTAAATTAATTAACGTTTTTATTACTTGTAGGAAGACGGGTTTCTGAGAAACCGTTTTTTTAAATATGCAATTAGTTGCATTAGGATTTGTAGATAAACTTAGCAGTGGCTGTGTGAATCTGTCATCTGCTCTATTAGACTATAAAGTTGCTTCACTAAGCACTTAGTACCTGCTCGTCTTATCTCCTGTTCGTGTCGCTCTTTCTGAAGGCGTTCCTGATATCTCTTTCGGTTCCTCGTTTCTTCTTGCATCCTCCTCTCTCTTTCCATCTCGTCCTGCTCACTCTTCTGTCCTTCTTTCTCCCTTTCCGCCTGCCTCGGTTTCTCCTCTTCTTCTTTAAGCTTTCTCGACCTGCAAATTGCACAATTATGACACGAGTTGCTGTTGATTTCGGTTATGTCTTCTGATGAGCCGTTACATTATGACCGCCTTCCTAATATTGTGCTGGTCCTCTGCCAAAACAGTTCTGACCCGTCGAGGCATGGACTCTACTAAACCCCTGAAGGTGTGTATGTGGTATCTGGTACTAAGATGTTAGCAGCAGATCCTTTAAGTTCTGTAAGTTGT
>JAOUQX010000040.1:11611469-11626129 GCA_028566295.1 Liobagrus marginatus
TCAGTGCTGGGAATGTTGACTTACCCCGAGGTCATTGCTCTCTGTGTCTGCAGAAAGCGCTTGCTTAATGGGGGGTAGATGAAGGTCACTCTGTTTTACTGAAGCAGTAATACAGCCCTAATCATTATTTTGGAATGTCTATAGACCATATATACAATATGTAAGCATGATGGATTAATTTGCAGTGATGGCAACCCGTGTTCCTTGTCCGGCTTGTTTTTCAACTATCCCTGCTCTAGCTACGGTTGTTTACCTGGATCAGGTGTGTGCAGTCAATCAGAAGCGCTAGGAGATACCCATCTTAGATTAAGCTAAATTTGGGGAAGACCAAGTGAATTGGTATCTCCCAGCTTCTGATTGACTGAACACACCTGATCCAGGTAATCAGCAGTATGTAGAGCCGGGATAGCTGGAATACTACGGAACACGGGTTGCCAGTCACTTTCAGTATGCATAAAAAATATTAAACATGGTTTCATAACCTATAGGTGTTTATTGAAGACAGTGTTTAGTTGTTTGTTTATTGTTTTCTCTTTTAACAGAGTAAATGCAGGTGCTCACCAGGATTTGGATGCCAGCCCCCCTCTGCTTGTCTTCTTTCATTGGGGACTTTTGAAAGGTGACTGCATCCCAAAGTGTGGTTGCTATAAGCTGGTCTTGGAGCGTGTTCACCTTTCTCACCACCGCACTCTGTCTCGATCGCACTCCGTTTCCATTGAGCGTTTAAGTCCTTTGGGTAGTCAGTCAAATGCTCTGCAACCTGGTGAGTTTGTGTCAAAATAAGGGACATAAAAGCTATTGAGGAAAAGGTTAGGCGCTTTGAAGTAATGGTGAAATTGTGTCCAAAGAAAAAGTTAACTGTTTGAAAAGTTTCAAATAATCAACCTCAAATGGATGCCTTGAATGGCGTTTTCTTTTCTTCTGTTCACTCGGATTACGCTACTTTTATTTCCACCTTAAAAAGGCCAACCGTCTCCATAACAACGGTGTAATGCATCGCGTTAGCACGGAGACTTTAAACTAAAAACACGTCAGGTGGACCGTTTGAGGTTTCTCATACCATAATGCTGAAGTAATGAAACTCTTGTCTCGAAAAATGACGCCGAAATTCCAACAAGGAGAAACCACGGGAAGCTGGCCTCATGTTTAGATTCGAAAGGATTCAAATAATTTCAAGGAAAATAAAGCTAGGCATTTGCACAGTAGCTACCAGTTCATTTGAGTCATCATGGGTTTAAAATGGATATTTAAAAAATAAAATAAAAAAAATACTTAAGTGATATAAAAATAAATCTGATTATTCAGATATTTATTTGATTATATTACATTTCTAATTAACACGTGTTTAGACGGACTGCTGGCTGATGATCAGAGTCTGTTTGATGAAATATGATTACTGTCTGTGTGTGAAAATAACTTGTTCTCTGCGATTAGAGGCTTTGCACACCGCTGTAAACACTAACGATTTTGATATAATGTTTCTAATTCATCTAATTATATTTAATTATCCTAGTTTTGATTTGGTCCCGTAATTCAGTGAAATTAGCAGTATTTTAATAACATGACAAGCATGGACTGTGGTATAGCAAACAAATCATTCCAATTGGAAAACCAAATTGCTGAAAAGGTGTTTAATAATATGCAAATGAGCATGTTAAGAGATCTATTAAGCTACGATTATGTCAAATGCCACGTTAAACTTGAGCAGAAATAAATTGCACAGTATTGGTTAAAGACTCCATGTATGATTACCACGTATCCACTGGGATCCTCAAGTTTGTCTTTCTTTTCCTCCCAAGCGTCAAATTCAGGATTTGGGTTTCTCTGAGCTTTGGGTGTCGCTACCCCCGTCCTTAAACCCGTCTTTCCATCTCCGGTTATAGAGTGCTCCTCGGCCCCTGTTGCTTTCCAGGTTTCTGTAATTACATGCAAATTAGTTTAATCTCATGCAAACGTGATTTAAAAATTCAGCTGTGGATTGGAAAGTAATTAAATTTTATTTATGTAGCACTTAAAGGAAATGGTCAACCAGCAGTGTACACAAATATACAAATTCAGGACATACATTATAAATCTAACAATTATCTATCAATATTAACATTAATATTAACAATCCTTAATTAGAAAGCCAGACGTGTACCCAGGAACTTCGTTCTGGTTTTAACACCACGCCGATCTTGTTTAAGTTACCGACAGTTTCTTATATATATATATATATATATACATACATACGTATTTTTATACATTTTTCCGTGTGTATCCCAAACTAAAGGAAACTATGGTAGCGGTTTATGGTCATGTACAACAGCATAACACAGGGGTCAGCTTACTGGTATTAGAATTCCAGAACGCTGAACTTTCTGATTAGCCACCCAGAGCCTTAACCACTGAAACACCACCGCACCGTGCATGTGTCTTATGTAGTAGTGCTGATGTACTACTGTTCTGTAGATGTCAGCCATGTTTGCTGCATTGCTATTACTTTAGCCATAAATTGAAGGCATTCCAAGCCTTACGCATTCTAACTATGTAATTAGCTTCCGTTGGAATGGAAGCCGCCGTCATAAACCAGGCGACCGTCTCGCTTTTTGGCAGCGTCGCAAAGCAGCTCTGTGAATTTCATCTGCACACAGTTACTTGTGTACAGGAGTCAGTAAACGTATATCTACCTGCTGCCATGATGAGGCCTGTCCCCACAACGTCCGAGTGCTGAACACGGAGTTATAAGCGGGAGAGGACCCCGTGGAGGACGATAAGGCCGTGGGAAAAAAAACCGAAGCGGGTCTGATATCGTACCTGCTCTAAACTAGGGTGAACTTGACGTCTGAGGTAAGTGTGTACGTCTGCATTGTCTGCAAGGTTATGTAAAAAACAAAGCAGGTCAACTGGTTCGAAAATAATCACTGACCGAATGGTATTTTAGCGCCACAGAACAACTCATTTAATCTAAAGTAGTACAGAGTAAAGATCAAAATTTCTAAATCAATTTAGTAGTAAGCTGCGTAAAGAGCCACGATGAATAGATAAATAATAATAATTTAATTCATAGGTAAAAGTATAATACTACGGATATGTTAAAGCAAATGCATTTTGGACATAGAGAAAGCATTATTATTAAGCTTTAACTGCCATATTATTGAGGTTTGTTTGTGTTCTCAGCACTAGCTATAAGAGCTATACTGTTATTAACTGTAATCTTGATTCTGATTGGTCTGAGAATGTTGAATTAGCCCAGGTTTATATTAATGCATGTGAATATAGTAAAAAGGATGAGATTACCATAAATCGGTTATTGTATAGCGTACCATGATCAGTTATAGCACGTATTTCTAGACACATTTTACAAATGTGAAGCTTGAAATGTTTGTTCAGTTGCAAAATATTTTACTGATAAATGTAAGGTTGGGGGGGGGGGGGAAGGTTCTTTTTTGGCGCAAGTAGCAAAAAGATCTATTCAGTTATATGTTCAAGCATTCAAAGGCAGGATGAACACTTTTATATTAATCTTATAAGAAGAACGGTAAACTAAACCCATATTCCAGATGTTTGCGCTTCATTCTTTATAGATTGGTTAATGTAGCATTTTTCCCCCCCATAGTCTTTACAGTCAACTTGCTTTGTAATAGTAAAAATAAATAAATAAATAAAATTAAAAGGCACAAAGGTCTTTAGGACATATGGTAACAATATAAACTGGATTTTTTGATGTATTAAAATTAACCGTGAATTAAAAAAAGAAGTTTTGTTTTGCCACTGATTTATTCCTTAATCAACAGCTCGATCGGATAAAGAGACATGAGCGTGAAGAAATTTTGACTTTTGTTTTCATACAACAGGATATTTGCGTAAGCTTATAATCTTAATACATGAAGCAGACTTTTCACAAACAAACAACGGTTGCTATATCTGGTCACCAGATGTGCTTCAGCATGTACTGACCTTCAACAGTAGTCTGGTTTGGATAGTGGCGCTCGTCTCCAGGCCTCGTCTGGTGTGCCTGCAAAGGCTTTGTGCCAGGTTTGGGGTCTAGCAGCGTAGACTTAGTGATGCTAGCATGACATTCCACCTTGGCCTGAGACCAGCAAGCAGAAAAAGATGGGAAAAAAAAAAAAGGGAACATTTACACATCTCCCTTCTAAAATCGGAACCCTTTTCTTCTCACAACGTCTTAGAGCTTTTTATTTATTTTAGTCTCTCTAATCGAAAATTCTTGTCGAACCTGTAAAGTATAAACAATACTAGAATATTGGCATCATCCGAGTTGGAAATTTAACTGCTTTAAAGAGAAGTAGCAACTTGTTAAACACTTCAGCATGCAGATGCGTCATTTCAAAGATTTTACCTTAGAAACCCCTTCCAAAGGACATGGATGAGAGAAAGAAAGCTTGGCATTGCGCTCTAAAGGCAGCGCACGGTTTATAAGACATCTGTGTGTTGTTTTCTTTTACTTGCATTCAAAATTTGTGCTAGATTATCGCTCGCGACGCACTGATTATTTTAGCTTTGTCTGCATCGCATCATCTGTCTGCAAAAGTACGAATACGATTTACATGCATTCAGATGTGCAGTGATAAGGACCGCATCTGCAGTTGTTTGGCGCTCCCGGCTGCCGGGGCACACCTGTGTTGTTTACATTAAACTGTAGGCAGAACGTGACAGATGGGGCGCTCTAAGCACAGGCCACCCACACTGAGGGCTCGTCTCCATGCTGGGGCGCGTCCCGATCCGTAAACACTCTGATTACTACATTCAGCTCTCATCACCTGTAGCATTCCCGCTTTGGCCTGACCCTCTGTCTGTTTCGGGTGCACAATCCAGCTGCTCGTGCAACTGCCTCCAGCACTCCAGCCTTATGCTAGGAATCTCAGGCTACATTATATACGACAAGGTTTGGCTAATGCAAAGGCTTTAATATATGTGTATATATATATATATATACTTTATATAAAACTTTCTATATGTATATGTCCTCCTATATGACTTTTATACATAGGATATATATTAAAAAAGCTGTATATACCGTATATACAAAAAAATTTTGCTTTACTATTCTATAACTTCTGACCTGGAAAATATTCCGGTAGAAATTATAACTTGGTTAACCATGTCAGTTCCCCAATCTCAGCTTCATCATTCAGTTTATTATTATACTTAAAGGCACGGTAGGCATTTTTTCTTTTTTTTTCTTCCTCAAAATCATGTTTTTGTTCTGCTGGTTAATACTTTCTTCACGTCTCGATAGCGTTCTTTAAGTTAAGTGTTCTAAATGTATTTATATCATCTGTGAAAGGTGTAGAACCCTAAAAACTGCGTCCAACCAAAACGTTCGCTCCGAACATTACGATTGGCCCGTCCTACCTGCCTGTCAACATATGCATTAGCATAACTCTGTTAGCACTATAAACTTTCTGCGTGTAATTGCGTTTTTATAAAGTAGCTTACGTTAGTTATTGTAATATTATGCACTTTATACCGTCTCACTTGACTCACTCTCGTCTTGTCGTTTGAGCCTCTGCTCTGCCTGAGCACGTTCATGTGTTTTGGTGGAGGCGTGGCTTTAGAACAGGATTATGCAGGAAGGGCGGGGATTTGGCTTTCAAAGAGACCTTGCTATGGTTAGCCTCTCAGAATTTGCTTATCCAACCTTTTGAGATTATTTTATCTCATTCACATGGTTCTGTAGCTGGAAAATATATCCTGTTGGCAATTTCTTTCTTTGCACCCTGTGGGGTCCCAGTTCCAATTCCCTGTGAACATTCCTGGCAAGTTCTCTGTAGCTGTATTTGTATCAGTTTAACGCTCAAAAAATGTTTATTATAAATGATGCATAACCGGTATTTGGAAGCAGCCTTAATGCATTGGTGTGTACTTGTTATTTTCCTGAAGACTGAGTGTGATATCTTTTAGTCTCAGAAACTGCTCACTAACTAAGCTTTAGGGTAAAAGATTAATGTGCATATAATTGACATGTAGTGTGCTTGCACGTTGTCCCGTAGAGGACCCGGTTAGATTAATAGATTATGGGCAGTCTGCTCATATGTGTATATCTATGTATGTATGTACATACTTTCATTTTTTTCCATTTTCATTCAGTCTGCTTATATATACAGTGTATATATATATAGCCCCTTATGACAACTTTATTAGTATTTTCTGCTCGTATCACGTCGAGGTCAATCAGAATAATATACGTACGTTAATTGGCGGTTTGATTAGCTTGAAATGTAGGGAAATTGTAGACCACTTGAGCCGTGAGCGTGTGCGGGACATAAACGCTGTAGGCTTATCAGCCGAGCCCAGGTGCTGCTGTGCAGCCGCGCCGAGAGATTAGCGAAGGAGACGTAACATGAATATATGGCACTTAATCGCTATGCCTTCAGGATGGTGTTAACTCTAAGGACCAGAATAGAGCTGTGGTTCTCTTACTGGGACTGGTATATTAATACCGCTGTGAAGGCTGTCACCCTGACCTGAACTGGAGTTTCAAGTCGGTTAGGTAGTAAAAGGCTGGGAGATTTACTGCAGCCTGCCGCCTCACTTTAGTTTATGTCCCACTGCTCCTTCAGTCCGCCATTAAGAGTTGACCTCAGTCAGGTCTATACAATGGTTCATGTGTTGCAGCTCTGGACCTTTTAACCGGCTAAATCTGATTGAAAAGGCCCAGTTGTACAACACCACTTGTCGGCTCATCATCAGGCATTGGTTTATCGTTTGTAATATTATTTTCCTACTTACATTTTGTTTAAGGCAGCACTAACATACTCATTGTTTATAACGTCTGGATTATAAAGCTGTCGTAATTTTTATTGATGCTTTTAATGATTTTTAAAATGATTATAAAGCATTTGTGATTGCCTGAAACCAGTATTCATGGTGACTATCCTAGTATTTACTAGAATTTGTATTATTGCTATTATTTAATAATCGTTCGTTGATTATTCATACTTTACCTGCTTTTTATAATACACTACGGTGGCTTCAGTCAGATCGCGAAGAGAGTAGATTTTAACCTCTGCTTCCTGTCTAGAAGCCCTGAAAGTCCGCTCCTTCCTGTTGACCTTGTCGGGTTGTGGGAATGATGAGGCAAAATCTTCTGAGTATAAAATAAGTGGCCCTCTCCTTGTGCTGTAGGTTTTTGGGGGCGTGGCCTCCATCCCACTGAGCAGCCTTCCACTGCTGGATAAGCGAAGCAGGGGAGGCTGGGATTTCCAGATGAAGTAGTCCTGGTGAAGAGTTAATTATACGAGAGTTGACTACATTGATCGGTCATGTTTCATTTTGCTCATTCAATGCCATTTGTGACGCTAACGACGCTAATATCATATAGTAGTGGTGTTAACTTTTTTTGAGCAGTGACTGCATAGAAAATGCAGGTTTACGCTGCTTCGTGTACATCTTTCGATTTTTATTGCCAGAAAACTTTTACTGTAATTACAATCTATTTGGTTGCCAGATTGTGGACAAGCAGAAACATCATCCAGATCCAATGATCATGTGAAGAATCAACCCCATACATTTGGTATTTAGTTAGTTCTCCTTTGTATGATGTAATAATGCAACAAATTTAAGTTAGCCAAAACAACAGGGCAGCCAATTGTCTAGTACGTTTAAATTCCCGAACTTATAAAATGGGGTGCGTTCAGCATAGAAATAAATGCTACCACATGTTTAATTGTTTTATTTTCATATTGTTTGAATGTAACAGATCCAGCTGTGTTTGGTTACTCATACCCTAGACTGATAAAGTCTGCCATCAAACGAAAGATTATTAGCCGAGGTACTAATTGGAGCCAAGACGCAACAAAATCACTAATTAAACACAACAAGTTTAGTGAATACCTCGGGTTCGAAACAGACTTCCAGTCTTCCATATTGCCTTTTGCTGTCCGTCTGCACCACATGACCTTGTCCTCTGCTCAGGACCGATAGGACAAGCTCTTTCATGTTCAAGCGGATGCTGTTTTCCCTCAGTGTCCTTTCAAAGCCTAACAGTGAACACCGAAGTGTTTTTCAGTGGCTGTATTTCAGAATTAAGATGTTGGAGAAGAAGTACAATACAAATCACTCACCCTCTGCTGTGTTGCTTCACCGGAGTTTATGTTTCTGGACTCTTTTACCGAGCAACGGTCTCTTTGCATTCTGGGAATAGATTGTGGAGCCTGTTGAGTATCAGTGAGAAGAAATGGCTGCTTTCACACTGCACACTCATGTCTGACGCCATTTGATTGCCTCTGTTTGCTGTTGCTAGGCTCTCCAAAGCTCCCTAAGACAGGACTGTTTTTATGTTGCCTTGGATCCGGGAGATTACCTCCAGGTTTAGACTGGAGTTTTGGACTAGCCTGTTTGTACCCATCCTAAGTTTTAAACAAAGGAAAACAAAGAAGGCCTGCTAACTGACAACAATGATTTGTGCTTATTTTAAGCCCCGTAACTTCCTGTTAGATGGTCCTGATGAGGCACGTCCTAATTAGGGTTGTGATCATTGGAGGTTTGTCACTTTATAGTTTCTTCCTCCACGTGCTGCACCTCCATCTGACAGCTAATGTAATAAATCCTCATAAAAGCAGAGAGGAGGTAGACACAGGGCCATGGACTATTTATTTAAAAGGGAATTGTGCCAGAAAAACTTGATGGAAAAACTTTCCATACGATAAAAACTGCACTTGTCCGTGGAGAGATCATATAATGCACAATTCATACACATTTTCTTCGCTAGACTCTGAACACAACTTATTTGAGCAAATTTTCAACATTTTTCAGGATAGTTCAATCGTTTTAGTCAAAAGGTGATCATGAAGTTATAAACATTGAGTGGTTATTTAACCAATTCAAATTCACGTCTTATTTATCACATACATGTAGTGAAATGTTTATATTACACATTTACCAGCTTACGAATTTGAACGCTGGGGTCAAGCCAAAACGTGAGGCGCCCCTGCAGCAACTGAGGTTAAGGGTCCTGGTACGTGGATTGAACCCCGATCCTCTGATCATACATTGGAGTCATAGATTTTTGGTTTCATTGACGAGAGGAATCTCACCGTGTTGTTGGGAGAAAGAATCTATCCTATCTGCTGTATTAGCTATTCCTCTTGATATGTATAAATATGGGGAATTATTTTATAGCAATATGAGCTCATACTTAAAAAGAAAAAACAGAGACTATTTCCAAGCTTGATAAGATGATGCATTTTGATCGGATGACATTTGTGTGCAAAATTAGCAACATTTTATGTCGGACTGATCACATATTTTTTAGTAGTAACCTCCAGGCAGGTTCATTGTCTGAAACCAGTATTCATGATGAAGATCCTGCAGTTTTGAAACACAGTGACCATGCGGTTTGTCTCTGTGCAGATTAATAAGAGCCTTTAATCCTTAGATGAATGAATTTTTATATACTGACTGTACAATCAAGAGCAGTGTGACCGCATGTGTTTCTGGCTAAACTGATCTTCATTAACGCCATGCCAAGTGCTGATTAATCCAGACACACATTACAACGGAGGAGCGATGTAAAAGGAAGACCGACGTCTTACTAACCGTTTTTGCTAGCCAGATACATCTTTAAATGTAAAAGATTTCAATAAATTTAAAATAAATAAATAAATAAATGAATAAATGTCATGCTTCATAAGCAGAGCATAAAAAAACGATTCAATACACCGAGGCAACATCGGACTGCTGTGTCATTCCGGGTGTGTCCCCACTCCATGCCAGTGGTTCCAGATATACGGTCTAAATCCAGCACAGCCCTCAATATAAATGAAATAAATGTTTTAATGTTAGAACTGTAGATGATACGCTTGAATTAGTGGAATGTTTGAGTGACCAATTAGGTTCTAAGTAGACTATAATAATGAATTATTATCCGAACTATGAGCTATGTTACTAATAGTCCCTAGTAGTTCCTTAGCCTAATCATGCCACTAAAAGAGTAATACATTTGGGGACTACTTGACTGCACGTGTCCCTGGAGCCCACTTTAAGAAGTCCAGGTTCAGGGAGAAATTAAGTAGATTTCTTAAAAAACCATCCGCCCATTGGGGGCGCTGTTGTCACTTGTGTTCACTTTGTCATACTGCTATAAAGCGCTTTCGGTCCGTTACTCTGTGGCTGAAGTTACTACAGCAATTTTCCATCTACCCCGGATACATTAGCATAATATAATATTCTTGTTTATATGTTTATTATGTATATAAGAGCAACTTGTTGACACATTTACTCAAGCTGTTGTAGCCTTTTAATAACCCTGGCAAAGCACTAGCTTAATAATAATAATACAATTATAATTAAAATTCTAGTAAAATTTGTAGCGAGTTTTAAAATAAAAGATGGCTGAAACCATTATCACCAAAAAGGCAAAAGAACTGAATACATATCAGGCAGATAATTAAAAATCTAATCGGTTTTATTCGGTGAAACTGTACATATACAAATGTCCTCTTACCCATTTTCTGTTTTAAAAAAATCAAGTAAAAAAACAAGAAGATTATTTTTATAAATACATATATTCTTTAAGAAAGGGTGATTATTTACAAGTTACACTGTTTAAAAGGAGCTTGCATAATTTCCCAGCTGGACACATGCATGTAGCCCTCCAAGCCCAAAGCCAGCAGCACGCCTCTGCGCCACATGATCGATGCACGATTGTCAGCGGGTGGTTCAGAAAGTCATACAAGTCCAAAGAAGACAAAAGAGGATACATCTGTAAAGCAAAACACGGTCAATATTTGTGGTAAAAAAATTCTTTTCTTTAAATCGCGATTCCACAGTATTGAGCGCTACATATACTATGCCATTGGAGCGCGTGAAATGTAGGCCATAAAATGTGCAGAGATCACATGTGTAAAATATACTGTTACATAGAGGCAAAGTCAAAAGGTTTCTTTCACATGAAGAAAACAAAGGCAAGGAAGCCATGTTTTGGAAAACATGTTGGCACGGTTTTTTTTGGGGGGTTTTTTTTTTTTAAGTGTCCACAAAATTTCATTTCTCATAAACCATTGCGCCATGTTTATTTGTAAGCGCAGAACGCTTAAATTTTTGTGTTTGGGCTCAAGACATGTAAAATAGACTTTAAAAAGTGTCGTCCAGACTCTCGCCAACCAGTTTCCTCATAATTTCAGTCTTGTTTCACTTTCAGGGTCGTGTCCCGTTTTCATACAGTCGTCTCACCCTGGTTACTGTTACTGAGTCTTTTGTAAAACCTGCGCCACGACTGCAGCGTTTTGCCGGACCAGATCCAAAAGCCGGACGTGATCCCCACAATCATGGTCATCAGGTACTTGATCATGAACACGGTGAAATCAGGCGACATTGGGGCAAAGTTGCCGGCTGGGCAGGGCACAGCGAAGCGTTTGCACGTCTGCATGTGCCAAGTCTTCTCCCAATGCTCGCGAAAGGCCTGCTCGTAGAAATAGCATGCGATCACGATGGTCGCGGGAACAGTGTAGAGCACACTAAACACCCCGATGCGCACCATGAGCTTTTCCAGCTTCTCAGTTTTCGTGCCGTCGTGCTTCATGATGGTGCGGATGCGGAAGAGCGACACGAAGCCTGCTAGAAGGAACGACGTGCCAATGAAAAGGTAAACGAAGAGCGGCGCCAGTACGAAGCCCCGCAGAGACGTTACGCTGTATATACCCACATAGCACACGCCGGTCAACAGGTCTCCGTCCACCTGACCCATGGCTAGGATAGTGATGGTTTTGACCGCAGGAACGGCCCACGCTGCCAGGTGGAAGTATTGCGAGTTGGCTTCGATGGCCTCGTGGCCCCACTTCATGCCAGCTGAGAGGAACCATGTGAGGGACAGGATGACCCACCAGATGGAGCTCGCCATGCCGAAGAAGTAGAGAATCATAAAGAGGATAGTGCATCCTTCTTTCTTTGTACCCTGTGCCACCGTTTTGTATCCATCCTCGTCGAATTTGTCGATGCAAACCACCTTGTCCTCAAGGAAGAAGCCGGCCGCATAAGCCACGGCTACCATGAAGTAGCAGCCGGACAGGAAGATGATGGGTCTCTCCGGGTAGCGAAATCGCCTCATGTCCACCAAATAGGTAAGCACAGTGAAGAGGGTACTCACGCAGCACAGAATGGACCAGATGCCGACCCAGAGGCGTCCAAACTTCACCTCTTCCTCGCGGAAGTACATGAGGCCGTTGGGCTTGACGGGTTCACACGGCGCACCGCAGTCCTTCTCACCCATGAAGTAGTAGTTGAGGTACGAGGGCACTTTGAGCTGCAGCGGGCAAGTAAACTGCTGATGGTGTTTACCTGGATTGGGCGGCAGTGTGATCAGGTTGGGCGGCACGTACGGTGGCGGGTCGGACGTCGGACTTCCAGCCTCTGAGGTGTTCTGGCCCACACAGATCTCGCCCGCGCCGTGTACTGGGAAGTTCTCGCAGCGTAATCGCTCGGGCCACTGGAAACCAAACTTGTTCATGAGCGCCTCGCAGCCCTGTCTGGCCCGCTCGCACAGAGAACGACATGGTGGAATGGCCTGCTCCAGAACCGTGCACACGGGCGCGTACATGGAGCACAGGAAGAACTTCAGATCAGCCGAACACTGCACTTTTACCAGTGGGTAGAACTGGTGCACCTCGAGTCCGGCGTCCTCCTGGTTGGTGTGACCCAGAAGGTTGGGCATGATGGTCTGATTGTACGCGATGTCCGTGCACAGAGGAATAGAGATCGGCTGGCAAAACCCGTGCTCCGGGATCGAGATGCCTTTCTCGCCGTGGTACTGACCACCGCTCGTGGTGAAGCACAAAAGGCACAAAGTCGCAACTAAACGGTCCACGCGCTCAGCACGCCGCGGCATTTTGCCGAAAGCCGTAGTTATTAAAGAAGCGTCAAAAAAATACTTGAAGACAGTCTTTTTTTGTTTGTTTTTTTGTTTTTTTTCGTAAGTGCGGTTAAAAAAGAAAACTAGGACTGTTTAGTCCACCACAGAATTTTAGCCAATTACACAGAGGGAAATCCTTTCCAGCTGTTTCTCTGAGCTCGCGCGTCGGGTTTTTCTTCAACACCAACTCACTTCAGGTATCCAGCCGAGCATGTTAATACCAACAAGTCCACACACACATAAAAAAAAACACAACTTCCACAGTACAACAATGCACAAAAGCACGCGCGCGTGCACTGCGTGGGATTTTTGTCCTTTAAAAAAAAAAAGTCGCCGAAAAAACTCCTGCGATCATCAAGTCTTTTTATAAACTCAATTTTCGGACCTTGTCTGGAAAATTCCCCGGATGTTAACTTTTAGCTTCTTTTGTGTCCGTGACTGTCTGTTTGATCTGCGTCTATGAACTTTTACAACAGATTCACGCGCTATTTCTCGGTAATACAGCGTCGCCGCGTTGTCCGTCTCGGAGCGGTTGTAAAATCGCATGTGTGTCTCTCTCTCTTCCTCTCTCTCTGCACGGTTTGAGCGCGAGCACGCAGCGCACAGTGTAATGTGTTCGGTCTGTCTCCAGGCGCCCTTCATTCAGCCGCGCAACTCGTCACGACGGGGCGCCTTAAAACCGAGACTCCTCAGACCAATCACAGATTTTGTTTTCTTTCCCTTCTTGCTCCTGATTGGTCAGACTAAAGGTCTGCTCAAACTTTTCTTCCCCCTCTCTGCTAATGAGTAAAGTAGAAATGTTCCTTGTGTTCTTCTTCATAACCCTAACTACAGTCTATAACGTCCTTGATAAGAGCCAAATCCTCCTAATGTTATTATCCTGCCAGCGTATGCAGACTTTTAACTGATGCCTTTCATTTAGTTATTTATTTATTTTTGTTATCTTCTGAAGCAGTGATTGGCCATCAAATGGTCAATCAATTTAAACTGCGATTATGTTAGCCTAATTAAATTAGGCAGAGATAAGATACTGCTAAGAAGAAATGGCACTCGCAAGTAAAGCGCGTCTCATGAATGTTAAAATCATTCCGAAGTAAAGACGTCACATGTTTAGTTCCTCATTCTGATAGGGGAAGTGGTAGCTCAATGGGTGATTAGATGGACTGCTTGATCCCAAGAGGTCAGCAGGGTTCGATTCCCAGCACTGCCAACCTACCACTGCTGGGCCCCTGAGCAAGGCCCTTAACCCTCGACTGCTGTAAATGTAACACATGTTAAACCTCTAACTGAATATTTGTCCGGATAACATAAACGTCTTCATTTTCCTGCTCTTTAATTTAATTTAACCTTAATTAACCCAAATCCGGAACCCTAATGTTAGTTCCATGTGAGCGGGATCACCTGAAACAGCTCCTTTAGAAACGTAAAGGTGGTCGCTATCTTGCAGCAATTCAGTACAAAGACACACCCGTTCACACACACCAGGAGTTAAAGCACTCTAGGCAGATTGTATAGGATCTGTTAACTAGTAAATGGTTGCTTCATTTGAATAAGTTTCATATCAATTCAAATGAGCAACAACCAGAACACACACCCAGTACAGTGTAAAAGTTTGTGTTTCAGAAAACTTTCTGATTCAAAGTTTAAAACGTAGAGGCAACATCACAAACGTTATGGATCTCCACCATAACGTGCGTCTGGCCATAATGTTCACTGCTCAACCCGATTTATCAATCGATCAATTAATAATCACGCTGATAGCAGATGTCCCACATTATTGGCTTGTTATAAATATATACAGTGTATA
>JAOUQX010000040.1:11653135-11663845 GCA_028566295.1 Liobagrus marginatus
TCTATCTATCTATCCCTGCCATCTATCTATCTATCTATCTATCTATCTATCTATCTATCTGTCTATCTATCTATCTGTCTATCTATCTATCTGTCCGTCCGTCTGTCCATCCATTCGATCAATCCAACATTATTTTTGGTGGCACAAGGGAAAGAACATAGACACACTGATTTTCAGAGAACACACGCCTTTATGTATAACCGTAAAAGAACAATGTCGGGTTTTCATTATGCCGAAAGTCAGTTCATCTGCCTGGCAAATAATCCCTCAAAGAAATACGTACGCACATTATCAGCTCCTTCAACATAATCAGATTATCAATCATAGCTCGGTCGCATCAGCGTGGATGAAAGCGTTGGATAACCGCCTTGCATAAGCACATTCAGAGTCTCACAATGCAGCTCAGAGGTCATGTGTGCTCACTAACTAAACCTCCACGTGATGAAGCAGTGCCTGGACTTCATAGTAAAAGCCAGAGGTGGTTCGAGACCCCTTTTTAGAGGAAGCTTTAAACTCCCTGTCTGTCATTTCAGCCACTCTAAAACTGTTAACTATCGAACCATTAAAATGCATTCTTTTTATTGAAAATGATATTTCATTTATAAAATGAAGTAAGTCATTTACGTGAAACGTCTCACTACACGATAGGTCATAAGTGATATGTTATTAAGGTTATAGACTTGTTTATTTTAAATTGTTTAGTCTTCATTAAAGCGTTCAATGATTACACTGGCTACAGAAATCGTAAATTAGCTATCCGTGGTACGGAGCAATATATAATAGAATGTTGCAAACTAATTAAGAATTCGTAATTGTTCTCCTTTAGTTAAATCGTGAGCCGGGGCTATGATTTACTATAACGAGGAAATAATCATCTCTGAGATGGAATTCTCCATAATGCAGTAAATACTTATAATCATCCCGTTTATAATTCTGCATGTCTCGCTCACGCTTTGCAAACTGAAACAATCGAGGGTTTTACTGTCTTACTGTCATAAAAGGACACAGTTCTTGAAAACAAAGTCTAAATATTTTTCAATTATTATCTATCAATATCAATAATATCAATCACTATCAATAATATCTGTCAATTATTATTAGCAATTATAATTATTTTGCTTGTAGCTAGCTAACAGTAATACCGGTTAATGTAAATAATGAGATGTTGTCTAGACTAACAAGATTGTTTACATCTATACATTTCAATAAAAAAAAAAAGTGTTAAAGCGCATGTCACGGTTTTTAAATGCAACTCGCATGACTAAATGTTATACATTCATGTGATTAAAAATCGAGGTGGTATTTTTTGTTTAAAACAATTGGCACCGTTGCAACTCTGTATACAATTCTTTTGGACATTTGTAATTAAAGAAAGGGGTTTAAATAGGGGGGACGTGCTAACTCGGTGGTTAAGGTGTTGGACTGATGATCCGAAGACCGAGGTTCCACTGCTGGGCCCCTGAGCAAGGCCCTCAACCCTCGGTTCTAAGTCGCTCTGGATAAGAGCATCTGCCAAATGCTGTAAATGTAAAGAATTATTATTATTGGATGGAAAGAATGCCAGTTACAGAACTGGTGTTCATCTTAACCGAGGAAAATCGAAATATTTATATCCCTTAAATACGATTGTACTTTACAGTGATATCTAGCGTCTCTTACACACTCGCACTGTGTAGCGTTCTCATTAGCGCTCTGTTTGATCAGCTGGATCATCAGACTCCGAGCCGACGGTCTGATCCAACCTCTCTAAATCCACAATCAAGCACTGGCAAACATTCCCAACCTCGTTTGTTCTGTTTATACTTTGATTCAACATTCAAGGTGTGTGTGTGTTTGTGTGTGTCTGTGTGTATGTGTTATCTTGTCAGTGTCTCTGGCAGACGAGGATGCGATATGTTGCCAAGGATATACAAAACGCCACTTCAGTTTGCTGTGATGAACAAAACCGTATACAAAAATGTTATTTTAATGAAACGGTTTTAAATTCGATATATTTGGTGGGGGTTTTTACACATGACGTGCAAATTGGTTAAGCAGTTGATGGTTCAAGTGTCCCTGAAACCAAATGGAGTCTTTTAGGGTTAGGGTTAGTAACTGGGTTAGTAACTGCACTATTTTCAGAGAAATGTTTCATTATTATACAGTTCACCGATGATTCCTTTTTTTCTGATGACGCATGCGCCAATTCTACGATTAAGTAGAAATATTGTTGGGGTGTATTCATATGTCGGGGTGTATTCATATGCTGGGGTGTATTCATATGTCGGGGTGTATTCATATGCTGGGGTGTATTCATATGCCGGGGTGTGTATTTATATGTCGGGTTGTGTATTTATATGTCAGGGTGTATTCATATGCCGGGGTGTGTATTTATATGTTCAGGTGTGTATTCATATGCTGGGGTGTATTCATATGTCGGGGTGTATTCATATGTCGGGGTGTACAGACGGGTGGAATTTGTGGAGTTTATTGGAGTTGTGGAGTGTGACTAAGTCTCAGATTCAGTTTGTTTTCTATTTTTACAGCAATAATTATGTATAGTTTATAATATTTATGTATAGCTTTTCCAGGTGTGGGTGATGCCGTAGCTCAGTGGTTTAAGGGGTTGGACTGATTATCGTAAGATCATGGGTTCAATTCCCAGCACCACCCACGGCTGAGCCCCTGAGCAAAGAACATAACATTTAACTGCTCAGTTGGATAAAAATACTGAGATGAATGAGTAAGTTGCTCTGGATCCGGGCGTCTGCTAAATGCTAAAAATGTAATACAGGATGCTATAATACATAACGCTGACTCGAGTTTATTAAAACATTCTGTACATTATTGCTTTAAAGCAGCAGAAAGTGTAGCTTTGTTCTCGTTTTGTTGCGAGATCTGGCATACCATTTACTCATTCGTCGTGTGCGCGCGCGCGCGGGTGTGTGTGTGTGTGTGTGTGTGTGTGTGTGTGTGTGTGTGTGTGTGTGTGTGTGTGTGTGTGTGTGTGCGCGTGCGTGAGGCGCCTGGTAGACTCTCAGTCACTGTGCTTGGGTAGACATCCAGGTTATGCCATGCCAAAATAACAGTTATGTGACTCGGTGGTTACAGCCCACCACCCCATTCCACTATCACTAACCTTTAGAATACCCCTGCCCCCCCCCCCCAACACCACCACCACCATCATGAACATCATCATCCATGCCCCCACACACAAAAGTCACACAGAGGCCACAAATCATCTGTAATCCTCTTAGTTATTTAACAGTAGTGCACATTGTGCTTCATTATAACATGCTTGAAGGGATTAGTGTGACTTTCTAGTGCACTACAGGTTCACGCTGAGGCCTCATAAAGTCGTTCGCTTTCATCTAATGGGATAATTTAGACCTTAATTCTTACACCTGCTTGCAGAAATGAATCAACGTTGATTACAAATACATTTATAAGAACAAAGTAGATTTTTGAATGTAAACCATTTTCTCCATGTAGAATCGTTTTGTATTTGTGGTTTTTATTTCTTTATTCATTTTTCAGTGTTGATTTCATTATTTGTATTGTCATAGTTACCGACCTCGGCTAGTTAACTAGCACATACGGATTAGCTGATACAGCTAATCTAGCTAGTCAGCAAACGGTTTTGCCTTTCTCTCAGTTAGCAGTTAGTTTCAGGGTGTGTTCGTGCAATCGCCAGCATGACCGAAGCCTGTGTATGTTGTGTTGTATGTAACACTCGTAGCTTCTGTGTACGCCATTTGTTTAGTTGTTTTATCATTAAAAGTTTGTCGTTCCAAAGGAGAATGTAACATTCACAAACATCTAAAAAAGGTTTGAAAATCATACGGAATATGAGAAAGTTTGATATGTCCGACTTTTATTCTCTTTAATAAGCTGCAGTCCTTCTATTTTATTGGCAAGTGTTCCAACCGCTGTATTTTCACTTTTAGCACTCTACATGGCTAAAAGATTGTTGGCACCATACCAGCGCACCCAAACTATTTCCTCAAAATTAGAATCACACAGTTGTTTAGAACGTCTTAGTATGTCGTAGCGTTACATTATTATGTCACTGCAACTAAGAGACCCAAACACTGTTCCAGCATGACAATGCCCCTGTGCACAAAGCCCCTGCGCGCTATAAAGTCATGGGCCGTTTCTCAACATGCGTTCTTGTCTGTACCTGCGTTCTTGTGAAATGTCATCAGTCAGTGCTCAAGTACTGTTCCAGTTCCAAGTTACATTTACATTTACAGCATTTCGGGTTAAGGGTCTTGCACAGGGGCCCAGCAGTGGTAGGTGGCAGTGCTGGGAATAGAACCTCACGCTGTCTTCAGATCAGCAGTACAACACCTCAACCACTGAGCTACCACTTTTCCCGTTCACATCTAGCCAAGTATCAAGACGAGACTGATTTGAGTCAGACAGGTATCCCAGAATGCATTTCGCACCAACTCACATGACGGTCAGCAACGACGGAGGAGAAAACGCAGGAGATAATTTTTGAAATACTATTGTTGTCATGAAAAGTAGTTGTAAGAGTTTTTGTGGTGGGAACATCGGTTGTTAAACTTAAAATCTACAGTCCTTTTATAAAATTTGCTTCGAAGATTTCGGAGATTCAAGCGAGTCACCGCTCGTTCAGTTCTCATGTACCCCGATGAATTCTGGGTAACACATAATGCAGTCAAGTACGCTGCTGCTCCATTTCGTTAAAACCGGACTTGTGTCCTCACGTCCTCGTGGAGTTTGTTCTTCTGACACACGGACAAGGTTTGCCAAGATGGGCCTCTGACCCCAACCCCACTGAACACCTTTAGGATGAACTGCAACACCGACTGCACCCCTTTCCATAAGTTACTACAGGGGCACTGGTGAGACCAAATCTGGAATAGGATGTACTATAAATACATATAGCTGTGATAATCAGGTGTCCCAATAATGTTATATACATAATATTAAATTAAAATAAATTAACTAAACAGACCAAGGGGCAGAGTTACAGTACTTCTATGGTCCTTTCCTGCAGTGTGTAAGTAGTGTACATTATATTTACCTGTTATAAGAGCAGATCTAATACCTCACATTCTGTCTTTGCCGAGTTATACCTGCTACAACTGCGTCCCTGATAGCCTCGGTCCATCGTGACACGTGCAAATGCACTTCGCCGCTGACTGATGGACGCGTGTAAAAGGACGGGTCAAGAATAAAAACATGTTAATATGTTTACATTTACACTGTATATCACCTGTAAATACACATTCTGCTGTACCCTACATGAGGATGGGTTTCCCCTGAGTCTGGTTTCTCTCAAGGTTTCTTCCTAACATTACATTAGGGAGTTTTTCCTTGCCATCGTCGCCTAAGGCTTGCTCATTGGGATATATGTCACACATTCACATTTTTCTTTTTATTCTTACTGTTTATCTTCTGTAAAGCTACTTTGCGACAATGTGTTAAAAGCGCTTTATATATAAAATTGAATTGAATTGAATTAATATATATATTATATACATCTACATCTCATTATTCTTCATTTACTTTTACATTTCCTTCTGTATTTCTCTTTTCAGTTCTTTCTCTCTCTCTCTCATTCTCTCTCTCTGTCTCTCATTCTCTGCTAATGAGTGTTTCCTCCAGTTCTGAAAGCCTCCTGTTGAATTGTGACAAAGTGCTTTATAGCCCTGGCTGTAAATACTTACGCACAGTCTCTGTAGTGGCCGGTGTGACTGGGGACAATGTAGTCCCATTTAAAGCTTACTGACCTTCCAACCTACACACGCAAACACATACCTAGCTATATTATTTACACTCCGTCTTTTGCAGCTATAAAAGGTCTGAACTTTTAGTTGTATGTCAGTGATTTAGAGCAGAGGCTCCAGTTTGAAGCCATCATTCAAGGGATGAGTCATCAGTAAAGTTTAGACGCTGGACGCTTTGCAGGTGTCCATTTCCTGCTGGTTGATCTTAGAAGTAAATGGAAGCTTATCTCCTTTATAACAGCTGCTGTGAGTTTTGACACAAAGCCAGCTTGGTGTTTTTGGGTTGCCAAAATTAAAGCAAACATCTAACGGTTACTCACCTGAGCAGTTAAAGGTTAATGTGAGCCTAGACGTGTCTTCGGAACATTTTGCCAATAAACAAATATCTATAAGAGACTACAAATGAATCGTTTTTTTATGTATGCATGTCCTCATTTGAATTTTTATAGACTGTCCCAGTTTGGAAAATGATGGCGCATTCCTGTACTAGTCACTATCCTGTGGTTGTGGAAAAGTTTTTGGAGTTTATTCATTTCTTAAATGGTGGAGTTTGTACGAGTTTGTGGTTATGTGACGAACGTTTTGTGTATCGTCCTACCAACTATGAGTGTTTCAGTTGTGGTACTGTCTCAGACTTTACTAAAACGTGATCCGGTCTTTATATACCGTTACTGTTGAAGGTCCTCTATCAGTAAGAGGTATGTAATCATTCATTCATTCATTATCTAGCGTTTAACCTGTTAATCACAGCACTAACACTTAGAGACAGACAACCATTCACACACACATTCACTCCTATGTACAATTTAGAGTAACACATTCAAATCTATTATCTCACTATGTACAATCACATGTGTTTGGAGACAGGAGGAAACCGGAGTACCTGGGGAAAACCTGCGCAAGCACGAGGAGAATTCAATTCAATTCAATTTTATTTATAAAACACTTTTAACACATTGTCCCAAAGCAGCTTTACAGAAGATGAGCAGAAAGAAGAAAAAGAAAAATGTGAATGTGTGACATATATCCCAATTAGCAAGCCTTAGGCGACGATGGCAAGGAAAAACTCCCTAATGTAATGTTAGGAAGAAACCTTGAGAGAAACCAGACTCAGGGGAAACCCATCCTCATGTAGGGTACAGCAGGATGTGTATTTACAGGTGATGTACAGTGTAAATGTAAACATATGTTAAGTCTTGACCCGTCCTTGTACAACGTCCATCAGTCAGCGGCGATCACCTCCAGGAGAACATGCAAACTCCACACTCCTGGGAATCGGGACTCGAACCCATGACCTTCTTGCTGTGAGGCAAGCATGCAAACCTCTCTGCCAGCGTTGTATGTAATCAATAGGGCTAATATTTAAGATGATGTATAGATCGACGATTGTGCAGCATCAGATCCAGAAATATCTCGTCTCTACATTTAGCTAGTTCACTTGAACTACTACATCATGTTGTCACTTCCTCTAGTATAGGAAAGGCTGACGACATTCGCTACAGATCACAGCTTTTGAAATATTTCGATTATAAATAAGCTCTAATATTTCATATATCTTTGTGGTCCGAATCATAACTTTATTTCCTAGTCTAGAGCCTTTACCGCTTTACCCTATCTGATTGGTTTAAGTGTTATATCGTGGACTAGATGTAGCTTCTCTTTTTGTATGGTCTCTTTGACCCCTAACATGGGAAGTTGTAGCTCAGTGGTTAAAGTGATGGACTCCTGATCTGAAGACCGGGTTCGATTCCGAACCGGGCCCCTGAGCAAGGCCCTTAACTCTCAGCTCCTTAGTTGTAAGTCGCTCTGGATAAGAGCGTCTGCTAAACGCTGTAAATGTAAACGTAATGAAGATGTGATTATTTTTTTTTCCTTTCTGCAAGACTCAGGCATAATAGACACCGATAAAACAACAGTAAGACGTAACTACTGAGACGTCTCGAGAAGTTTCCAGAACACTAACACCCCTACAGTGTGTCTGCGGAATCAGAAATGGTCAATAAAATGAATTTATATATCTGGACCCTAATATAGTGTTACTTGGACATGTCTGATTAAAAACCACGTGTGTGTCTGAGGTGGTTCCATCACTTTGCCCGTCATACCCATTAATCATTGTAAAGCACAACCATCCCGTTAATATTGGCTCGGCCTTCGGAATTAGTTGAACATCAAAGAGCTGGCGAGCGCGAACCAGCCGCCGCTCGAGTTCAGAAGTGCAAATATTTCGGCACCTTATTTGCAAGGCTACCTCAATATCTGATGACTTAGTCACATGGGCAAATGGAGATGCGGCCAGAACTGGAATACGTTTTGAATGCTACACTGGTGACATGATGGTGCGAGCCCAGAAGGAAGGGTGGGCGCTTCTATTCTTTTTCCTGTTATTTTCCTACGTGTTGTTTCTACCGTTATGTCTATTTACACCCTTACAAACAAATGATGTTGGCATCTGTTCCTCCGGTGGCTACATCCCTGTTGGTTTGGTGGATTTGGTTTTGAGGTTATATCTATACACACCTCAGGCAGTCAGGCTGATATCCCTCCTCCACCTCCTGACACACTGAGAAAAGTTATGCTAATGTGTGGGGGAAGGCTGCAATGTCTGCTAACAGAGAATCCTTCACTACCCCCCGTCCCCCCACCATACACCCACCTCAAACGTAGAGGAACCCATCTGCTCCAGCCTGGTGTGAAACACAAAGCTAGCACCGACCACTCTAGGAAACGAAACCTGTTTCTTCTTTTACCTTCGCGCTCCATTTCAGCCTTTCGCTTCAGTTTCTATCTGTGAACGTAGGTGTGTTTTAAACAGGTAAAAAAAAACAAGGTGTGACTAAAAGACAATCTCTCCCCATTTTGTAGGTTGAAACGTATGCTTTTGGTGGTCTTTTCCCCCACCTCCGATTCCATCCCATGAGCCCTTCTCACGACAAAAGGGAGTTTCTACCCTCTTTGGTACACCGGGCTTTGCCATCTCCATTAGAAAGAGGGGCTTGTAGTTGACATGCTAATTGCTGGGGGAGAAAACAAAAAGTAAGTGATGGAATCCATCACAATGAGACACCTCTTCAGTCATTTTCCACCAAAATAATGTTTACAACCGCATTGAAATGAAGGTGATTTATTTGTTTGAGTAGTTTTAATGGGAAAAAAAATTAACCCATAAATTCCCTATTGCGGCTTTTATTGGTGATTAAAACAGTTTGCGTTGTTTGTTTGTAGTTTTTCAATCGCTTTGTAAAATGTCATGGCCTCTTGGCAGCATTTGTACTTTTTATTTGCAAGAAAAGCAGCCGTCTTCATTTTTTCTTAAGACGCACAAAATCATTTGCACTTACGATTAAGACCAAATTGAAACCTTATTTGCAGTCATTAATAAAAGCGTTTGGAGTTGACTGATGGCTTTTTTTCCCGCTTTAGTCAAAGTAACTCGCGCATAACCTGCGCAATGTAAATATGAAGACCTGTGTCGAAAGTAAATGAATTGTTTTTAATGATTAATCTAGAAAATTAGGTTCGGGCTCAAGCAAAACAATAAACCGGATCGTTTAATGTAAGCATGTAAACTTACTGAAGGTGCACCTTTAAATTATAAGTGTCCCTGTGATGTCATGTACTGCATCGAATTTGAGTGGAATGAACTGAGAGAAAGGGGAAAAAAGCGTGTGTGTGTGTGTGTGTGTGTGTGTGTGTGTGTGTGTGTGTGTGTGTGTGTGTGTGTGAGAGAGAGAGAGAGAATTTGTTTTCATGAATTTATGAGGACACAAATTTGTGTTACACTGGTATTATGACATAAGCATGTTTTATGGGGACATTTCATGAGTCTCCATAAGTAAAATAGCTTTAAAAAATATATTACACAATGTTTTATTGTTACTGTGTGTGATGTGTACCTTTATGAGTAGGTGTGTGTGTGTGTGTGTGTGTGTGTGTGTGTGTGTGTGTGTCATGTGTAAGTTTAGGAGTAGGGGTGTGTGCGTGTGTGTGTGTGTGTGTGTCATGTGTATGTTTAGGAGTAGGTGTGTGTGTGTGTGTGTCTGTGTGTGTGTGTGTGTGTGTCATGTGTAGGTTTAGGGCTAGGGTAGGTGTGTGTGTGTCATGTGAAGGTTTAGGAGTAGGGGTGTGTGTGTGTATGTGTGTGTGTGTGTGTGTATACAGCCATTTGCCTGCAGAAGTTAATAGCTGTGGAAGAGAGGAGCATGCCTCTGGAGAGAGGGTCAGTGCTGTCGTGCTGAGAGAGCAGAAAGCAGGCCGGGGCCGGCCATATGGTCAGAACTGTTTTGCCTTCTGATTCGTCATCCGCACGCTCCAGCATGGCTTCTCCAGGTTTTCCAGGTTTTAATCAGTCTTCGGAAGTCCAGCGGGTTCACCACATGGCTGACTGTCTACCAACCACACAGATTAGTGTCACGACATTCAGGAAGTGCTTTCAAAGAGATTGTGTGCAAAACAACTCAGTTCTCAGTTCAACCTCAGTTCTCTGAAGCTAACATGATAAATTGGTTTCACTTCCAGGCAAATGCGACGCCGATTACTACGCCATATCCGTTGTTTCGCACGGCGCTATCTGTCTCGAAACGAAGCGAATCATAGAACCACATCCAAGCAGAAGTGCAGGTCACATGAGCATCTCAGGTTTAGTAGCTAGAACAGGAAATCACATTTGCCGATTGTACGCATGCATCTAGAGCTGGCCGGGGTAACAGTAATAGGCTAATAAAATAAAATAACCTAATAAATATATATATATTTTAATTCTTATGGAAATTCGAATTAAAAACATGTTTGAATTAAAACCAGACAGATTTTTCTGTGTTCCATTATCTGTGACTAATAAAGTTCGGTCTTGGATGTTTTGGTGTGCTAGCAGCACTTGGGAAGAGGATGGGGAATTTCCAAGATGGCGCTGCTCCAGTCGGCTGCCGTCGCGTCTACTCTGTACTTAGCTTGCTAACTTTTCTTGTTTTAT
>JAOUQX010000040.1:11678128-11690892 GCA_028566295.1 Liobagrus marginatus
AGTTAGTCGTCAAAGCATTTCACTGTATGTTGTACCACGTATAATGTACATGTGACCAATAAACTTTGAAACTTTGTGTAAAAACCCACATAAAACTCATAAACACACATCAACCGCCATAAACGGTTTACATACCGTATAAAAGCTGTAAACACTCTTTGATGATATCCTGCCCTACCCTCAGGAGTTTTTTAAATTATGTCTTTGTCAATATTTGGTTAAGAGCGCAGCACAGATCTTTAAATACGATTTAGATACATCTCCCAGATGAGTTTGTGTGGACAAGTTGTTAAATCGGGAATTCCCACAGGGACAGGAATGTCTGACCGTTTTTTTGGACCATTGGTCTCGAGGGAAATGAACTTTTGATTGGAAATTAAATGAAAAGGCGTTTTCTTCATACATTCATGTGTACAGGAACATATAGAATTGAATGGTTGTGTCAGTGGCATACAGTGGAATGTGAGTGTGTGTGTTTATGTATCTATGCTACCTGCTCTGGACTTGAGAAAGGAGCGCAATATTCCAAGCATCTCTCGCCGTCTTGCTGAACATTCCTGCCGACAGCTGTGTATGAAACAACATCCTTTCCTGTTTGCCTGAAGCACGTCCTTTTCCCCCTGTTCACCCACACTCAATATCTACCCCGAGTTTTAATAATTAGCCCCTAATTACTGGATGTTCTTTACTATGAAATGTTGTCCAATGTTCCCAAAGCTACCTTAAGTGCTTATTTGCAAGCTTGGCGGCTCAATGCCAAGGGTTAGGGTCAAGAGGGCCAACTCTGGGTCAGTGATCAGAGGGTTAGGGTTTGAGTCCCAGAACTGGCAAGTTATCATCATTGGGCCCTTGAGCAGGGCCCTTAACCTCACTTGCTCCCAGGGCGCTGCACACTCTGGCTGACACTGCGCTCTGACCCCAGCTTCCTAATAAGCTGGGATATGTGAAAACTACCTAATTTCCCCCCGGGATTAATAAAGTGTTTTAATAATAAGTATTTACTTTATTTAATTCTTTATTGAATTTATTCTTAATTCTCCTTTTTCTATTTCAATTCCTCCCAGTTTTATGTTTAAATGCCCGGGTTGCTGACGAGTAACTATACAAAGACAATAAAGTATTTTGCTTAATTACTAGCGTCTATCCTAACAGGATACCCTCAAGCTTTCTATGAAGGTCGTTTAAGATACATAATGATATCTTAAGGACCAGGAGCATATTTTAAGATGAGCTTTTAAGGTTTAATGTGTTCACTTTTCCATGTGTGGAGTGTGACATTTTCGAACCGGCGTTGCGGCAGTAACGTGGCCGAGACCCATACGCAGAGAACATTGTGGTCTTTATTTGCAGATTCCAACCACAAATAACAGCAACTCTGGCTTACAAACACATCAAGCGGTAACGTGGAAAAACCGACATTGACTCACACCAGCCGTATGCTGGTGTGAGCTATTTATACTCAGTCTTTAATTAGGTGTGATTATGGACAGGTGCACATAGTTCCGTGTGAGCCTGTGCGCGCGCGCGTGTGTGTGTGTGTGTGTGTGTGTGTGTGTGTTGCTATGGCGGCCAGGCGAAGTAAGCACCCCTACACAAAGTCTGTGTAGCCCTCTGGCGGACGTCCAGGCCACAGTTCGGGGTGTGACATGGTGGACGTGGTAGAATGGGTTCAATTCCTAGCACCACCAAGCTGCCACCGCTGGGCCCTTGAGAAAGGCCCTTAACCCTGAACTGAACCCTGAACCCTTAACCCTGTCTATTATTTGTTTTCCCAGTTGGAAAACAAATAATAAGATAAGATGAATGTAAGATGCTCTGGATAAGGGGATCTGCCAAATGCAATGTAAAATGTAAATGTAGCATGAAACGTACAATGTATGAACTTTGAGCCGTGTAGGACCTAAATACAATAACAAGTTAGGTTTGTTTATGTCACACGCAGGAACATGACTGCTAAACCGCGTGTGACTGGGATTCCCAGCCTAACTCATCCCACCTGTGCCTCGTCATCGTTAATGACCCCTTGTTAACCTGTGTATTTGCTTGTCCTACCCTCGTGTTGTCGGTTATTGTCAGTCTGTGTCTGTGTTACACTGATGCGCCTCCACTCTGTAGACAGCGCTCAGGCAAACATTAGAGTAAAGCTTGTTCTGTTTTTGTTCCAGTTCCAGGTTAAAGTTAACCTGCGAGCCTCCGATGGCGTAGGGTTTAGACCTCGTGCTGGAGTCTAGCCCTAGATGTAGTCAGCTGGTCAATGTGTCTGCATTGCTAGGCTGGGAGAGCCGCCCCTTGTGTGTGTAATCCTAAATAAAGACCCGTCACTGCGTCTGCATTCCCCGGTGTGTGTGACTTCCTTACACCGGTTCCCTGCATACTCGTAACAGTTTGTTTATTTATTTATTTATTTATTTATTAGGACCTAATGATGATCCGACATTGTGATGCATCCTGAGATTCATCTAGAGCATAAAAACAAACAAGCTTTAGACCAGCAGAAAATATGGCCACATGGACACACAAATAACGAAACATACTGTATATACAGAGCAGCATTACTGTATATACAGAGCAGCATTACCTGATTACTCAACTTATATTCATCTTTTCTACTTTAAACAAGCTCCTTCTCGGCATCTCATCAGCTGACTTTTATAGGAGTGTAACTACAATTTGCCGACAGGATATCATTCCATTATCTCCATTTTTTTTGCCTTCTGTCTCGGCCACCGTGGTTGGCTAATCTGGTAGCCGTGATGTCATGAGGACGAAAATGGAAAGCATGTGTGGACGTGCAAAAAAAAAAACGAAAGAAAAAACAAACAAAACAGTGGCAAGACAGGAATGTGTGTGTTCTTTATTCATTTGGTGTGTTTGGCTTTGTATAGATTGTGTGTATTTAACAGGATGAGCTGTGCGGAGCTGGCGGTTGTGTAATTTGGCACACGGAAGGAACAGAATGGGTACCTTAAATTACTGATGTGCTAGTGTGTGTGCGTCTGTGTGTGTGTGTGTGTGTGTGTGTGTGTGTGTGTGTGTGTGTATATGTGTGCGCCAAATTTGTTTAGGGTCAAGAGTGTGTGCCTGTCTCTATACACACATCTCCACACACATCGCAATGTCATCTCAAAAGAATAAAATTCCACCTGAAACCGGAGGTAATAAATAATGTCTTATATATAATAATGATAGATGGATAGACAGATAGATAGATTTACATTACTGAGGGCCTTCCCCAAGGGCCCAGCAGTAACAGCTTGGTGGTGCTGGGAATCGAACCCACGATCTTCTCATCAGCAGTTCACTGAGCTACCACTTCCCCCACACTTGCGCACATTTATAAGCCATAACTTTCCTTCTTCTTCTTCTTCTTCTTCCTCTTCTTCTTCTTCTTCTTCTTCTTCTTCTTCTTCTTCTTCTTCTTCTTCCTCTTCTTCTTCCTCTTCTTCTTCTTCTTCTTTTGTTTGCAGTTCGTTCTTCATTAATAGTAGCGCTGTATTTTCATAGAGTGCTCACGATATCATGTCCATGATTCTTTTGCAGCCATATTTAATACATTATACATTTATTAACCCTATAAATACAAGTTAAGTATAAGTACGTAGCTGAGAGTTCACATGTAGCAGGAGATATTTTTATTCCCTGTCTATATTTTTAAGCTCCATCAACTTTCCGGTGGCACTGAAGGCTCCTGCATTGTTGTGGTTGACGCCCGTCATCACCTCGCTTTACGTTCAGGCCTGTCCACGCTATGATTCATGCGGCGTGCTTTGCGTCGAGATACACCGATGACGGATTATTATTTATTGGCTTTCAGAGAGAATGAGCAGTGCATACAACATCTGGAGTTTGTATGACATGAAACCTGAATCTCAGCACATTCTGTGGAGCTGGGGTACCCAGACTCTATATATATAACACTATAATGTAACGATTTTGCTAACCACAATAGCGCTAGTCTTTGCGCACTCCATCGGGCTGAGTTTGAAAGGAGTACCCAAGTGCGAATGTCTGTAGTCGACATTACCAGATCCGGTTGGAACCCGTCGGGGTAAAACTGCTATAGAAACACATTATCTGTCATCACAGAAATATAGCCGTTCAGCGGCATTCTGAATGATCGTAAATACTTCTGTTTTTTTTTTTTTTACTTTAGTGTCTTTGTCCTCAAAAGGCTCCACGCAGGTGGTTCTGTGTAGCGCTGTCTAATAAGCCGTCTATTTTTATGCGAGTAGTGTTCAGGGGATGGTGTTAAGGCTCTGTTTCCCTTGCTGCACAGCAGGAGGCCCCATCATGTCTGATTCCACACACACACTTGTATGAGCAATTTTTTTTTGGTTTTGCTATCTTAGTGAGGACATTCAATCGACGTAATGCTTTTTATAATGTACTGTAAACTGTACATTCTATCCCCGTACCCCACTTCTACTCCTAAACCTACACATCACACACACACATACACACACACACTCACACACACACCTCTACTGCTAAATCTACACATCACACACACACCCCTACCCTACCCCTACTCCTAAACCTACACATCACACACACACATACACACACACACACACACACCCCTACTGCTAAATCTACACATCACACACACAAACCCCTACCCTACCACTACTGCTAAACCTACACATCACACACATACACACACACACACACACACCCCTACTCCTAAACCTACACATCACAAAAACACACCCCTACCCTACCCCTACTGCTAAACCTACACACACACACACACACACACCTACCCTACTCCTAAACCTACACATCACACACACACACACCTACCCTACCCCATACTCATAAACCTACACAACACACACACACACACACACACACACACACACCTACCGTACCCCATACTCCTAAACCTACACATCACACAAAACATTCTGCATTTTTATACTTTTAATAAAACATTGTTTAGTTTGTTTTTAAACCTGTTTTACTTAAGAGGACTCATGAAATGTCCCCATAAAACATGCTTATGTTGTAATACCAGTGTAATAACCATGTTACTATACAAATTTTTGTCCTCATAAATTCATGAAAACAAGTTCACACACACGCGCACAAAACCAATTGCAGCTGCTCACTATAGCAGTGGAGACATGGCCAAGTACACCAGTCACTCTGAGCATTTATGCCCTCTGCTGGAGGACGGAAGTAACTATCACTACATGTTGAAGACCTGCAGCTGTGTGTTCAACCCTGTCTCATGCACTCAGCAGAACAAACAGAATTTTTAAGGTCAGATTGTCTCAGGAGGAACCCTTGGGCTACACTGCTAGGGAGAGAAATGAATGTTAACAGGAAGAGTTATAAAACATTCTTATTCTGAGCCACCAGTCTTCTCATAGCTGCTACTGTCGACGAGTCTCATTAAAGGCACGTTAGGGGACTTTGTTCAAAAACATTTTTGTTATTTTGCTTAAAAGTCTCTTCACATCTCGATAGCACTCTTTAAGTTAAGCGCTCTAAATGTATTTAAATGTATTTATATCGTCTGTAAAAGGCGCAGGACACAAAAAAATGTTCGGTCCGAACATTACGATAGGCCATACTTCCTGGCTGTTAGCATATGTATTAGCGTACCTCTGCACACCCTGTTAGCGCAGACGGCTACATCATCAGCGCTGTGTTCCCGCTATAAACTTGCTACGTCTAATTACGTGTTTATAAAGTAGATTACGTTAGTTATTGTAATATTACGTGTTTATAAAGTAGATTACATTAGTTATTATAATATTACGTGTTTATAAAGTAGATTACGTTGGTTATTGTAATATTACGTGTTTATAAAGTAAATTACGTTGGTTATTGTAATATTACGTGTTTATAAAGTAGATTACGTTGGTTATTGTAATATTACGTGTTTATAAAGTAGATTACGTTAGTTATTGTAATATTACGTGTTTATAAAGTAGATTACGTTAGTTATTGTAATATTACGTGTTTATAAAGTGGATTACGTTAGTTATTGTAATATTACGTGTTTATAAAGTAGATTACGTTAGTTATTGTTATATTACAGAATTGTACTGTAATATTTACTCACTGTATTAATGTTACTGTATTACACATGAGCTAAACTGACTCTTGTCTTGTCGTTTGAGCCTCTGCTCTGCCTGAGCACGTTCACGTGTATTATAAGAAGCATGGCTTTGGAAAAGGATTATGCAGGGAGGGGGGGCTTTGGCTTTAAAATGAGCTTGCTATTGTTAGCACCTCTGAAAACTTATCCTACCTTTAAGTATCCTTTTTTTAATGAGCATACAATGTTCTTTCTATATGCTGCATCAGAATTCGACTAGATGCAGTCACACCGCGAAAGTGCTCTTAAAGTGGTAATGAGTTAGGCGAGAGAACGAGCGCGAGCGAGAGCGAGAGCGAAATGATCTGCCAGATTGCTTCATAGTGCTTTGGATGAATTTTTGTCTGCTTATCCAACCACCAGGAGAGCTGGATAGAGGAATGTGTTCTGGGAATTACATCCACAAGAGAGATGTTCATTTCAATTTCAGTTCATCATTTCAGGGTCATCCAAATGTCTCAGTCTAATTTTTTAGTCCTATCAGAAATCAATCAAGTCCTATTAATCAAGTCCTCGTTGGTTGATAAAAACGGATATGCATGTACGGATATGTCATTTTTCCTACATATATACATCTTATAATAAACATTTATGAGAATCTTCTTCAGTAGGAGAAACAACGTTTAAACGTTTTATTTACCCAGGCTTTAAAGAAGAACTTTTCATTGTAGGCTATGCGTGTATACGGCCATAATAAAATAAAATAAAATAGATAGTAGCTCGATAGTTCTTGGTGTGTTTATTTCTACTGCATTGTTTGCTTTAATTAGTAATGAAGGTGCAGATGGAATAGAAGTCATCGTAAGGAGTAATGCTGTACGATGAATGGAACGCTTGCATCGTGCTACTTTAAATTTTTTTGCTGGTTTGAGATGCTTGGAAGAATTACATTTGACACTATTTAGCGGACGCACTTATTCAGAGCGACTTACGTTTATCTTATTTATCCAGCTGAGCAGTTCAGGGTTAAGGGCCTTGCTTAGGGGCCCAGAATTGGCATCGGATTTGCAGTATTTTAGAATTACGTGGGAATTAGACCCACGACACGTCTTTGCATATTTCTCTGTGCCTCATAATAAATCATAACAAAGATAAAATCCACAAAAAATCGAATAATATCTTATAATATCTATATATTTATATATCTATAGCTATAATATAATTTCTAATAATATTTGAAGATAAAATAAAACACCTTACGTACAATAGAATGATTGAACTGCTGGAATTACGGAATAACGTGAAAATGATTTTTGCCCCAATACCACAAACCTTTATGATTTATAGCCTGTAAATGTGATGCATTTGGAGAGCTGGAAAGGTCCATTGAAACCAGGCCCCCGCGTTTGCTTATCTTGATCATTTGTTATAGTCAAATCCACCTCCAGCTGTACCGTCGGCGGCTTTTGAAGGGCTCGTGAGACGAGCCCTTACTGGGAAAGTCACACTAAAACCTCCCCAAATAAGAATAATGGGCTTGACGACATCGAAGCCGCACTTATTCGATTCATTTATATATGTATCCGTGTGCGTATGTTCCGTTCATATGGAAGAAAACGCCGAGTCTTTTATCAGGATCCAAACATGTGTTTTTAATGTACTGGAAAGCAGTAACTACGGTACATGTGTTCCAGTGCCAAAAAACAGACTCTTTATTTGAGCAGAAAGTTTATCTGTAACAAAAAACGAAAAGAATAAAAAAAGATGGGAAGAAGTTATGTATGTTTCCTTTTGGGTTCGTGTATCTTAAGATACGCAGCGGCGTCTAAAACTCGTGGGAGCAGACTAGCCTTGGACCCGCTCTTCTGTCCAGCTTTTCCAGAAAATCATGGTGTCAGTTGGCACTATTTTAGGAATTTGAACATTAATGTAACACAGTACTTTATAAAATCTGAGTTTATTGCTTTGATTGACTGACTTGAGCACGATGTCTTTACTACTGCTGCTTTTTATGTGTAACGCTTGGATTGCTAAATGAAGGTCTTTCATGCGTCCATTTAACTGCTCATGTATCGTCTATAAAAAGCTTCAATATTTCTTCCATTTCTAATAAAGCTTCCTTGCATAGTGCCCTTCTGTTAAACCCGTCTCTGTAGACAGTGTGTGTTTCCTGAGGTTGACTGCTGCCTGGTCACCTCTGCGTGACTCGGGGCTTTTCATATGCCAGTCTGTGGGTAGGGCACCTCCCTGCTCGGGACACGATCCATGCCAACTGGCACATAACGGTTAGCTCACAGAGTTCACACACGGCAACACACTCACACATACCCACACCCCGCCTCCCAGGCTCAGAAAGACTCAACGTTGGAGTACGGGTTGGGCCGAGAGTTTACGAGTTTAGATGGAACACTCCGATCCGACACTGTGAGTCACTGGTAGAGCGGTACACGTTCGCTAAGAATCCAATGTCAACCTAGCGTCAAAGTCAGGAGCACCGAACATGATCATGTGACTAATCCAGGCCAGGATTAATAACCACAGAGTGATAGAATGTAAAGAATTCCTCAGTTTGTCAGAACTTACTAATAAACCTGTAATAAACAGCTTCATACATTATTTATGGATTATATAAAGGCGTCCATTTTTGTGGGCATTTCAGTGCAGTAGAAAGACAATTTATAATGTAAAAAAGTCACAAAGCACAAACAGGAAGTACCGTATTGGCCCGAATATAGCACGACCTCGAAAATAGCACGACCCTCAATTTTTCGAAATCATTTCAAGAAAAAGAAAAAAACGAAAAAGAAAATTGAAATGTAGGCTACAAGCCATTTTTCTTTACTATACAATGAATGGATAACCTAAAATACGTCGTAGTAGGAAGGCGATGCGCAGGAGTTGTATTGCAGGTGGTCTATGTTCAGGCGCTATTTAAAATGCAAGACTGCGAAAATAACGCGAGTGATGTTTTCTAGATTGTATTTTCAGAAAAAAAAACATCACGCTATATTCGGGCCAATACGGTAATAGTAATAACTATAATAATAATGAGGACATTTTTATTATTATTATTTGCAACGCTGTTTATTTACAACATCTTTTATTTACAACGCCGTTTATTTACAATGCCATTTATTTACAACGCCGTTTATTTACAGCACCGTTTATTTACAACGCCATTTATTTACAGCGCCGTTCATTTTCAACGGCATTTATTTACAACATCTTTTATTTACAACATCTTTTATTTACAACGCCATTTATTTACAACGCCATTTATTTACAGCGCTGTTTATTTACAACGCTGTTTATTTACAGCGCCGTTTATTTACAGCGCCGTTTATTTACAACGGCGTTTTATTTACAGCGCCGTTTATGTACACCGCCGTTTATTTAAAACGCCGTTTATTTACAATGCCGTTTATTTACAGCGCTGTTTATTTACAACATCTTGTATTTACAACGCCGTTTATTTACAACGCCGTTTATTTACAACGCCGTTTATTTACAACGCCGTTTTATTTACAGCGCCGTTTATGTACACTGCCGTTTATTTACAACGCCGTTTATTTACAGCGCCGTTTATTTAAAACGCCGTTTATTTACAATGGCGTTTATTTACAGCGCTGTTTATTTACACCACTGTTTATTTACAACGCCGTTTATTTACAGCGCCATTTATTTACAACGCCGTTTATTTCTAACGCCGTTTATTTATATCTACATTTATTTATAACGGCGTTTATTTACACCGCCATTTATTTACAACGGCGTTTATTTACAGCGCCATTTATTTACACCGCCGTTTATTTCTAACGCCGTCTATTTACAGCGCCGTTTATTTACAACGCCGTATATTTACAGCGCCGTTTATTTAATATGCCGTTTATTTAATATACCGTTTATTTACAACGCCGTTTATTTACAACGCCGTTTATTTACAACGCCGTTTATTTATATCGCCATTTATTTACAACACCGTTTATTTACAGCGCCATTTATTTACAATGCCGTTTATTTTTAACACCGTTTATTTATATCGACATTTATTTATAACGCCGTTTATTTACACCGGCATTTATTTACAACGGCGTTTATTTACAGCGCCGTTTATTTACAGCGCCATTTATTTACAATGCCGTTTATTTACAGCGCCGTTTATTTAAAACACCGTTTATTTACAACGCCGTTTATTTACAGCGCCGTTTATTTAATACGCCATTTATTTAATACGCCGTTTATTTACAACACCGTTTATTTACAACGCTGTTTATTTACAATGCCGTTTATTTACAGCGCTTTTTATTTACAACGCCGTTTATTTATAACGCCGTTCATGTACAATGCCGTTTATTCATATCGACATTTATTTATATCGCCGTTTATTTATATTTCCGTTTATTTACAGCGCCGTTTATTTATATCGCCGTTTATTTATATTTCCGTTTATTTACAGCGCCGTTTATTTATATCGCCGTTTATTTATAACGCCGTTATTCCCATCACTGCTACCTGGTGGCATTGATTTATTCTCATTATCCACTGAGTTATTGCTTTAAAATCCACCGGCTTCTGTCTCTCAAAACAAATCCTCAGCTTGAACGTGGGGAATGCTAAACAGGAACTAGTGTTTTAGGACGAGTGAGAGTTGTAGCAGGAGGTAAAAGGGGCACAACCCTTGTTGTGAAAGGCATAAAACCTGATAATAAATAAGCTAAACCTGCTATATCCTCAGGTTACACATCTGCTCAGTGCAGGAGACCGAGGGAGACTGACAGGTGATTACACACATGGTCACGTCTCAGAGAGAGAGAGAGAGAGAGAATCTCTCGTTTCAGGGCCCCTCTGCAGCCTCTCTCCTTTCATCTGTGCACCTGTTTCTCATTTCCCACTCAGGCATGCCAGAGCTGTGCGGCTTGCTATACGGACTCGCTCGACACGGCTGTCAAAATCTGTCAGTAGACGAGTGAGTGCTCTTCTGCTCGGTCAGGCGCCTGGCCATGAACCAGACTGTATAAATAAAGATAAATGCACAGTGACCAGCGCTAATACCCATAGCGGCTAACTGTACGAATTCTTCGCTTATTTTGCTTCTCTACCTGCTTTTAGTCGCTTGTTGATGTTTTGTAACATATCATTTAATGTATGCGGATGTATAAGGCATATATTCCATTATTAATGATTATTGAATAAAGGTAATGTAATATAACGCAACTGTTCATTTGCTTGTTCACGTTTAACACATTTAGAAATATCAAACGCTGTCACCTGTGATTGATTAATTAACGGTATAAGTCTACAGTTACAGTTAAAGTGTCTTAACGAGAACTTAACGATTAGGCAATTTATTTAGCCTGGTTTTACCAACCTACACTTTTTTAACCGGCAAAGTGCTTTTAAATGAATTCATGTGTTTATCATGTGTTTATTAAGTTGCATTGCAAATGTTATTAATCCTAAACGTTAATTACATTACATTAAAGCATGGTATGGTTAGTAATCTTAATGTATCGCATTAATAAAACATCCTGTACCGGATGTCATAAACATGCTGTGATGTGTGTGTGTGTCGGATTGACGAGTAGCTTATTAGCTTAGCGCTTACAAATATCGAACTTGTTAAAAATAGAACATCTACTCTTCATCTTTAACACAACCGCAAACATTTGATTGGTTTTCGCACCTTTTTTCTTTTATTCTCACCATCAGAAAATCTCGGTAGTGATGAACCTGTACAGAGAAATATTCCTTTCTGTTGAGGTCATACCATCTTTTTTTTTTTTTTATATCAGATTATTAATCATCTAACAATAATTACATCGTCCATACAAACGGCTGCCAGCGACGTTTTTGTCCATTGCTTCATTCATTTCTTTTCAATTCCACTGACGGTCTTCTCCTAAATAAATAACACTATATTGTATAGTACACTTATTTCCTCCTCTACCTTTTCCAGAACACCAGTCCATTTTTTTTCCCAATTCCACATGTCGGCTTGCAGCTTTGATCACCGATCTGCTGCTATTGGACTGTGATGGGTGTGTAAGCCTGGCCCTCCCACTCGACCTCCCCCGTTCCGTGTAAGGAGGCCCAGGCGGTTCTCACAGCGCAGCTGTTTCCTCCTTACGATGGATGATAGAAGTGAACAGAGGTCAGAGGGTTCCATGCATGATCCTCTCGCATTCCGCTTTTTCAAGGCCAGACAAATGCAATAAGTGCGTTTGTCATGCTGAAATGATATCCGCTAAGGCTATTGCATCATTTCATTTCTAAACGCTTTACACACAAGAGACTGTAACTTGGAATGAGACGTTTCATAATGAATACGCAGTCATCGTATTTCTATACATTTGTCTAAATTTAAGTTTTGGTTTGGTTACAAAGCTCTCCTCATGCATCGTTTATGTAAAAGGTAAAAGTTTAAAAGGTAAAAGTTTTTATTCGTTTTTTTTTACATTGTACTGTTTGTACTGGATTGTCATAATTTAACTGTAGAACAATACATACAAAAATAAGTGTTTAAAGAGAGGGTGGAACGGTGGCAGAGTGGTAGCAGTCCTACCTCATACATAGCAAGAAGGTCATGAGTTCAAGCCCCGATTCCCAGTGTGTTTCTGTGTGGAGTTTGCATGTTCTCTCCGTGCTTGCGTGGGTTTTCCCTGGGTACTCCGGTTTCCTCCCGCCTCCAAACACATGTGATTGTACATAGGTGAAT
>JAOUQX010000040.1:11733831-11755373 GCA_028566295.1 Liobagrus marginatus
CCCCCCGATCAAAAACATGATGCTGATAACTAATGCTGTCACATGCCAATGTGTTAACTGTTGTCGTACTGTATGTTGTGTATTCCGTGTGTAATACTCTGTCTTGGGTTTGATGGGGTAAGTGTGGAGGCTAAGTTCACTATAAATTTAAATAGTTTAGGCATACTTGACCATTTAAAGCTAACTGCCGTGAAACCACTGTAGCATTAATGGAGACTTGTTTAAATACAGGTGTCCGCCTTGTTTACCTGTTCAGTCTTTTAGATAGAATTTTGTACCATGTTCTGTTGTTTATCTTAAAACATGGGTCCTCTCCAAAACAATCCTGCAGTATATTCCAGCATCGCTTCTGGCCAAGTTCTAATACAGACCAGTGTGTGGGTGGGTGTAGCATTATTTTCTGGCCATGCACTGCTGCTAGCTGTTAGCTGAATGTGCTGTACTGTTATGCTAAGGTTAAGCTAGACTCTGTCTCTTCAGCTCAGATCTGGTTTGTTTTTAAAGACCGTAAAATAAAATGTCTGTAAAAGATTTAATACTAGAACAAGATTCTCACATGGTACCTGTTAAACAATAGAAAGACACACACAATTTCTATCATTTCATTCTGGACGTCTGTGTGTCAAGACCACCATAAAGAGTTTTTCTTGCCTTTAATTTCTTTGTGTTTGCTCTTTGGTGCCCAGACTCACACTGCTGGAGGGTCTTAAGTCGGTCAGACGTCTTCTGTGGCCAGTCAGCCAACAAGACTAAACGGTGTATGCCATATTGTGATCAGTAATTAAACATCAAGTTATGCACCTTTTGTAGCCGTCTTTAATCCCAAATTTGAGTATTAATTTTTTTAGTACATAAGTTATTTTCTAATCCGCTGAGAAGGAACGTATGTAAGCGCCGGGCAAACGTAAAGCTTTGGGTTACTGACCTGAGGGTTCAAGCTGTAACAATTTGGGCCCTTGAGCTCCAGAGGCATAGTATCATGATGGACCTTTAACCCAGTGTTGTAATGCGCATGTGTCAAATGGCATTCTTTGTGTACCCAGGGGTCCTTTTCTATTCACACATAGGCTGATTGCTGGTTACCGTTATTCACAGTGCAGTAGATGTGAATATTAGTGTCAGCATGCCAGTATGTGGGCTGGGGGTATAACCACAACACTGACCTACAGGCTTGCCTACCACACTGCAGGGGTAGGAAACCTCGTGCTATAAGAGGGTTAAATATAATGGATCGTTCAATGGATTGTAATTCTTGTGGAAAATTTTGCATTAGTGCAAAACGATATGTTTATTTATTTACAGTGGAACCTCGGTATACGAACGCCCCGGAATACATAAAATTCAGTTTACAAATTGCAGCTCGTCAAAAAAATGTGCCCCTGTTTACGTAAAAAAATGTAAATATACGAACGTAACAGCGGCCCAAACTCCGCCTCCTCTGAGATCCGCCGCAGGAGTTCTAGACTGTTCACTTCCGGGTTTGAGCCTAACCCTTCTGTTTACCTGTTGCGAAGTATTGTTTGTTCACAGATCATACCAAGCTCCATTCACCTTTCTGCTAAACCTCTTAACGCCAGCTTATTCGTTATATTACCGACCTAACCAGCCGCTTTTTTTTTTTTAACTTAAATCGCCCGTTATTAATAACGACTTACACAACGCATGATCGTCCCACAACCGCGCCTATTCCTGATTTTTTCCACGGACTCTAACCCTCTCCGCGCTGACTTTAACCCTCTCCGCGCTGGATCCAGCAACGCAGAAGTAAGAGAAGAGAGAAGTAAGAACCGTAATTGTTTGATTGTTCCAGGATCTGGCAAAATGATAATAAATCTAAGAATTTCCTAGCCCCAAGTTTTACCCTCGACTTATCCACGAGTCATAGCATATTTCGTAATTATTGGTTAAAAAAACTGCCTTCGACTTGTACACGAAATCGACTTGTACACGAAATCGACTTGTAGATGAGTTATATAAACATATATGTTCTATATATATGATGGACTTGTATACGGTCATCTAAATGCCTTGTTTTTATTTTTGCCTTTATTTCAGTCTTCAGATAAGCACAGAGCACTAGAAGAAACTAAAAACTACACAACTCAGTCTCTGGCCAGTGTCGCTTACCTGATCAACACACTTGCTAATAATGTGCTTCAGATGCTGGATATCCAGGCGTCGCAGCTACGTCGCATGGAGTCCTCCATCAACCACATCTCGCAGGTAAGCTCAGAACGCAGAGTGAACTTATACAAACACAGGCTAATCGAACTGGATAACCTATGGGAAAATACATTGCCATTGTGAAACAATGCTGCTATGAACGTTTCCAAAACTCATTCAACCTTATTGGATAAACATCTGGAGTCAGAATATAGATCAGCATATGGGGGGAAACTGACTATAGTTTAGCACCACTGAACCCTTTAACCTGCAACGACCCACCCGCGAGCCCAAAGTCTGTGTTTTAGCGTGTCTGTACTTTTAATTACCTTTGTTTTAGTAAAAATAATCAAACGGCTATAATAAACTATGCATCATTTGAAAGCTAAAATACTCAGTATTCATGTTCCGAACTTGTTTTTTTAAATCAATACGCCACAGAGGAAAGGGTTAAAGGAAATGTTGAAAGACTGCCCATTGAAACGGAAACAAAATAAATGTCACGGTTTACGTTTCATTGTCTGTAATTCTGATCAGCGCGGATGTTACCCGCACACGCCGGCATACGTTTCAAAGTAAGGTTTCACTCTTCAAAATGCATCCTACCTTTTATTGTAAACAAAATATATAAAAATGTATAAAAAGCGGGGAGGAAAACGAAAGATCCTCTATTGTTTACATGCGCGTTTCCAGTTCAAGTAATCCAGAATGTGAAATGAAATATCAATTCTAATCCGTAGTTTCAACGTTGAAAAGCTATGCATTCTGCATAAAATGGACCAATCACCGTCTTTCATATTCTATACACTTTGCGCAAGAACCTGGAAAAAAAGTCCCGCCTACTCCATATACGTATGGAGCGGTATTTTTCTAAACATTTCGGCTTTAGCTGGAACAATCCAGCCAGTAGCGAGCCAGCACAGTTTTGATAGACGGATGTAGTAGCCAACTAAATAACCATTACAGAAAGTGACCGTTTACTTTATTTTCATATGTAGATTTTGGAACAGGCTGTGAGCAAAACACGTGCGTTTTCAACTTTACGCACATAAGCGCCAGTACAAGCATACAGCGTATAGTAACCTATTCAGCAATCGGAGTTCAGTTATTAGAATTGTCAAAAATAAAGACTATTTTTGTTAGAATGTTCTGAATTTGCATTTCTTTAATGAACAGAGCAGTTCTGATTTGATATACGTACAGTTTTGACTGATTTATGTGGTTTGGTTACGAGGTGTCCATTTGGAGAGGACACCTATATCTTTTGGGAAAATAAAGCTTATAGAAGCTACATTTTTGGGCGTTTCAGTCTCCAATTTGAAAGATAGCATGGTCAGACGTTGTGTTTAAATTTTATTTGTGTTTTCAGGTCTTTAACATCATTTTGACATTTTTTTTTTTCCCTAAAGGAAATTCATTAAAAGAAATCGTGAGACACTTTGATGTATATTTAAACATGTTTTACTCTCCAGCGATACAACTTTTGAGTTATTTTAACTCTTGGGTATGAAAATATAAATTGTCTAGTTTCAAACAAGACCATATTTTTGAAAATAACCCACAGGGTTCAAACGCTACAGGCATGTTTATTTGGCTATACCGTTTTTCAGAAAATGTTCAAAAATAGTGGCGCAGGTTAAGGGGTTAACATGGACCAGCTAGTCATCTCCAGCAGAGCAGAAAGTTTGTGTTTATTCTTGTATTTGTAGGCAGATCATCTGACCAGACACTACATTGCTAGTCAAGTTAGGTTTTTATGTCACGTATGTATTACAGCACAGTGAAATACATTCTTTTTCGCATATCCCAACTTTGGAAGCTGGGGTCAGAGTGCAGGGTCAGCCATGATGGGTGTCCGCAGAGTAGAAGGTGGGTTATGGGCCTTTTGTTGCATCTTGGCGGTGGTGGCGTTTGAACCTTTATCCTGCAATCAACAACGCGCCCCCTGTTTGACTGTTTGAGCTACCACTGCCCCACTGAGTCAAAAGACGTCTAATGTGTCCAAGTTCGCAAATCCAAAGAGGTTTTGTGTGTCATATTTTTTATTTTTTTGCTACCCTACAGACGGTGGATATACATAAGGAGAAGGTAGCAAGACGGGAGATTGGCATTCTAACAACCAATAAAAACGCCTCCCGCACCCACAAAATTATTGCTCCAGCCAATCCTGAGCGTCCTGTACGTTACATCCGGAAACCTATCGACTACAACCTGATGGATGATATTGGCCATGGAGTAAAGGTACAGTCAAGGGGTAGAACGGTTTCAAGTTCTCTTTCTTGATAGATACTGGTGGAAAATTAATTAAATCATTATGGTGTTCGTGTTTTGCTTATACTAACAATTGTCGCATAACCAAGCGTCTAAACTGTCTCTGAATTGTCACTAACCTCTGCTTCTGTGCTTCTTCCTGGCTTTTATCTCTGCTTCATTCTTAATTAAAGTGGTTGCTTAAGATCAAGGTAAGGGCTTTATGTGGCGCGTCGTGAGCAGGTCCGCCGATTTGGTGAAAGGATGATAAATTTTATTTTAATTGACTCAGATGAACTGTTATGACAGTCAGGCTTGCTGTTCTTTGTTGGCTGTAATTTGCAACAATTAATAAAAGCTCAAGCCACATTGGAATGTTTTTAGTTTCCTCTCTCTTATAAGAGAGATCACAATGAATCAGACTCCAACTCCCCCCCCCCCCCTTTTTTTTTTTCTGCTTAGAGTATATGTGCGCATGCATGTTGCATATTTCATGATGTATTCACTGTGGTCCTCATGTGCCTGTTGCCCATATGTTGCCCATGTGTACTCCCAAAGTGGCATAAGCTGCCTCCTGTCTCAGTGTGCCTAGATCATTATTTCCATGCCAACACTGTGCTAATGGGAACTTTCACACTGATTTTTGGATCAGTTTCAGGAAACTAGAGTGGCACAAACTAGAGGTGGGTTAGGGGAAAGGGAATACAAAATGTCTTTCAAACACTTAATATGTAATTATTAGGAGTTAAACGTGCTTCATAAATAAATGAACAAACGGTAAATATTTACCTTCGAGATTCTTGTTGTGAAGCCAGTTTAATAGAATATTAAGATAAATGTAAAAATTAGATTTTTTTTTTATTTTTTTTATATATTCCTACTTGCATTACACTTGGAATTATGGTTCTGACTCGCGTGTAGTTATATTTGAACTTTGTTCTGTTTCTCCTCTTTACTCACGCTGGACTTTTTTGTTACTGTTGTGATTTACACCAATGGGCCATTACATTATAACCTCTTTCCTAATACTTTGCCAAAACAGTCCTTACCTCCGCTAGACCCCTGAAGGTGTGTGTGTGGTATCTGGTACTAAGATGTTAACAGCAGATCCTTTAAGTTCTGTAAGTTGTGATTTGGGGCTCCTTCACTCCCCACGTGAATCAATGAGAGTTGGCCCACGACAAACAGTAATATATCCCACCCACTTACAGTAATACCACCCATTAACTGTAGCTGTAATAGAGATAATCAGTGTTTTGATTATTGCCACCTGTCAGCGGTCATAATGTTATGCTTGATCGGTGTAAATCTAGTCACTTTGTGTTTAAATTTATAACATGAAAAGGAAACTCTGGGACTTGGGATTCTGATGTACTCCTTGTAAATGACGTTGGTATTAAAACAAGTCAGACAAAATAAAACATGCTCAGTTTTACTAAGCCTCAAAAGTGTGTTCCCCTCTAGAACCGCCCTTGAGGTATGCATGTATTAAACATCTCTGCAGTAGTGTGTATGTTTAAGGTTTTTTCTTCTCATCCTGTAATGTTATGTCATCTTTGTTCTTCAGGTTGGGAATCAGAACATGATGATGGGGGGGCTGCCTCGGACCACCCCTCCCACACAAAAACCTCCAAGCCCTCCAGTGCCAGGAAAGGGAACCATAGGGTATGTACTGTGCTTGGAGGCCTTGAACAACAGATGTCAGATGTAAAGGTCATAATTCACTGCAGCTTTATAGACATTTTAGACGAGCGTTTGGCCTGGAATGCCAAAGGAAGTGCATTAAGGCACTGGAGAGAAACATTTTCATCATTGTTGCGTATGAAAAGAACTTGAAATTAGAAGTTTTAGTACTTTATAATGCTAATTGCTGCAGTGGATAATAACAAGAGAACATATAAATAGCATGCATGCGTTTATATGTGCCCTAGCTAACTTTACATTTTTTTTGTATCAATTTTATGAATTGTCATTTCACCCTGCTCCTGACAGGAGACACTCCCCGTATAGGACACTGGAACCAGTGCGACCTCCTGTGGTTCCTAATGACTACGTCCCCAGCCCAACACGCAGCATGGCACCTGGGCTGCAACAGAGTCCTGTGCGCACTGCATCACTGAACCAGAGGAACCGCACATACAGGTACCCATGACGGCTACCTCATGTCTGTGTACCAGTTTTCCCACACTTGTCTTTGTTTTTTCTTTTTTCCGTCACTGTCAAAAACCATTCCTTTCTCATGGCTAAATTGAACTACGTGTAATCGTTTTGGTTTTTCCAGTGGAATGTAGATCGCTCTTAAAGCATTATGTTGTTTGCAAACAGCTTTATTTGTAGCATTCAAGTGTGTAAATTCAAACTGTTTCCAGATCTGTACCAGCAGTAGCTCCTAATCACTGCCAGAGTGCTGCTTAAGGGTGCTCGGATTCAGTGAAATTACTCATCTGTATCAGTCGTTTTTTCCTCCCCTAAAGTAAATTGTGAAATGAAAGACTTCTGAGTAATTCAAACCCGTTCGCTTCCTTCTTTAAAAAACCCAAGACATTTCCACTGTGTTATATAACTGTGCTCTGTCAGCTTGCTCTGCTAATATACCATCTGCCATGTCCACCCTCAGTGCACTCCTGAAAGATACAGCAGCAATTTCAGATAAAGGCACATTTGCATGTTTACTAAAGAAACATTGGTTATACGTCACACTTTAAACAAATTGTAGAAACTGGGCAGAATGAACATTAGCTACAAGCAGTGTGAAAGGTCCTCGTGGATGGAGCCACCTCCACTTGGTGGTCTTAGGAAAACGCTGAGCGGTGGGCAATAGGCATGTAAAGTGGTTTAATATAGGAAGAGCATGTCTAAGTGAGTGGGATACATTAACGTTAGCAGGTAAGATATATTTATATGTGCTAAACATTCTGCTGTTAGTTGGTGGTGCTATGACTAACTGAACGTAGATATCTTCAGGACAAGAAGTTTGGAGCAGCTTCAACATGGTCTGTTTGAGTTAGTTTAAAACATGACATATCCTTTAGAATCTTTAGATGGCTTAAGGCCAGGACTTTTTACCAAACATGAATTTTGGGGCAGAGGACACTACTTCCTTTTCCATACTAGCATACAGACTGTTCTGCAGGTTCCCTTAATGATCACCCCATTCTATTCTTCTAACCCACATATTTCCCTTAAGTGGTACTCGTGTGGGGTTTTGAGTTATAATGTTACAGATGTTTCAGCGGTTACGATATAATAATAATAATAATAATAATAACCTAGAGCATAATTTAAAAATATCTATAATTACTTCAGTGTTTACGGATTTATTTGCTGCTTGTCCATTTATTTTAGCCATGTTCTTTTGTATGGGGTTTGACTGCTGTCTGTCAGAAAAGTCTGTCGGCTGTGTAAGCTCTTGTGTTCTCTTCAGTGGGAGCAGCGGAAGCAGCCATCTAAGCAGTTGCAGCAGCAGCCGAGAAAATAGTGGCAGCGGCAGTGTGGGAGTGCCGATCGCTGTGCCCACTCCATCTCCTCCTAATGCGTTTCCAGGTAGGATTTTCCTACCTCATCATTAACGGCCTTTACAATAACAGACTTTAACACATGCTATATTTAAGTCACATGTCTGTTCTTCTAGAACATTATAAAGGACATTTAAACAAGCATTTTATGGTTACAATTTAAACATATTTGCCTTATATGTGACTTATCTAATACACTCTAAATATCCACATAGCCAAACTAGGTTCCAAACCCCCCCCAATTGTCCCGCTTTTATTCTTGACTTTACTGTCATTCTTGTGTCTGTTTTAAACTCCAAAGCCTCTGTAGCTGGGACCACGAGCTGTTCTTCTGCTTCACTTAACTCCACACAGCCTTCTGCTGCCTGTTCTAAGTTTGTTCCTATCCGGTCCTTAACCAGCCTCACTGCTCCTTCTGAGCTATCACCAATGTCCCCCCTTACAGCTGAACCATCTTCCTCCCCTCAACCTATTACACCTCCTGCAGCTACTCACTTCTCCTCATCCTCTTCCTCAATTTCCTCATCTACCTCCACTACTCCTGCCCCAGGTGAGTATGTCCCACCCCCCCTTTATCATTCTCATTTCCTGCCAGCCTGTGGCACCAATAGCCACTAACATTCCTCAGCGTTCCGATTCTTATGCTTAAAACATTAAGGTTTTCATTTTCATAAGCACCGTGTTCATTCTACCTAGAGCAGTATCATAATTGCAGTAATAAACTGAACGATGATGCAGCTTTGGGCTGACATTTGAGTTGATTGTTGGCTTTCTCACTGATCCCAAGTGTGAAAGCACGTGCTTACAATTGAACTATTCCTTTTTTAAATTCACCAGGGTTAACCTCGGCAATCAAAACGATGTCCCATTGTTGTCGTGCTCTTTCAACACAGGCACTACCCCTCAGTTCTACAGTATGAACAGACCTGTACCCAGACAGACCACGCCCCCTGTTGGTGGCTCGCTGCCTTACCGCCGCCCATCTTCTGTCAGCAGTCAGTCTGCTACGCCCCCCAGCCAGCAGAATGGAGGACCATACTACAACCCGTGCCAAGGTAAGGGATTTAGTAGGATCTATAATCCTTCATGTGCACTCTATCCTGGTGAGAGAGTTGGCACTTAAACCATGTGAGAAGATTTACTTATTCTTATCCAGCATTTCTATATGATACCTAAAATCCTGCTGTAGTTCTGTGTGTGTACTGCAACTTTACTTTCCTTATGGTTTAGTTCTAATTATTTCATACATGTTTGTCTGCACACTAAAATTAACTACCTATTATTCCTCCGGTCTTTCTTCATCTTCACCTGTTCCACATCATCTGCTTTTGTTCATCGCCCACCAAACTCTTGCTCTGCCTTTTGTCTCGGTCTCTTCACTCCGTGTGTGGTGTGTTGTGAAGCCTCAGCAGCACCCCCTCCCCCCTCCATCCTGCAGATTACTCCTCAGCTCCCTCTCATGGGATTCGTGGCTCGAGTTCAGGAGACCAGTAAGTGGCTTTTAGCTTCACTGTTGTGCAGATCATTTTAACTTCGCCAACAGTGCACCATCTTGTTTGTTTAGAACGGGTCAGACCTCTCTGGCCGGGGAAAAAACAAGAACATGTGGTTTGTTTATTATTATCTATATATGTATATATGTTATGTATCCGTTGTGTCTATGCTATGTATGCAGGTTATGTGTGTAGGTTATATATATCTTATGTATATAAGTTATGCTTGTAGGATATGTATCCGTTGCGTCTATGCTATGTATCCAGGTTATGTGTGTAGGTTATATAGCTGTTATGTATCTGCTGTGTCGTCGGTGGAGTGGCGCAGCGGTAGCGCGCTCGCGCCGACATATACTCGGCCCGAGGTCATTTCCCTACTGGTACTTCGAATCCTTTCCCTACTGATCCGTCGAATCCGGCCCGAGGTCATTTCCCGATCCCTTCCCCAATCTCTCTCCCACTTCATTGCACTCCCTGTCCTATCGATTAAAGGCATAAAAAGCCCAAAAATAAATCTTAAAAAAAATTTAAAAAAAAGTATCTGTTGTGTCTCTATGTATCCAGGTTATATATCTAGGTTATGTATGTAGGTGATGTGTTTGATTATCCGTTGACAACAAAAGCAGCTGTGTTGGTGTATTGATTTGACATTTTTTGCTACCGGTGTCTGCATATGTATGTCCCTGGAACAAATGCAGTTTATTTATTGTCCTCCTGTTACTCTTTTACCTAGATTATTTCATTTCTTTGTAGAAAATGCTCTCAGGCTAAACTTTGGAGGTTTCCAGTTCACAACTCTTTTCCTCTTCAGTTGCAGATGCTCCACCACCACCACCACCTCCTACAGAGGAAATGAAGTTTCAAGAAGTGCAACCCCCTCCTCCTCGTGAGGATTACGAAGAAGAGTCCTCAGTGGTGGAATACAGCGACCCGTATGCTGAGGAAGACCCGCCTTGGGCTCCGTGTGCTTACGTAGAGAAAGGTATTCACCTGCTTCTTTACACGATATATACTTTAAGGGCACTTAAGTTATTTTAATTTCAATACGAATTTCTTTTTTTTTTGTATTGGAAAGAAAATCCAAATGAATCAATTTTTGTACTTTTTAAATAAAGTATGCCCATTGAGGCATTTGTTTTACAGTCGATTAAATAACAAGATCCAGCTGTAGATCAAATTCCTTTACATTTGGAAGCAGACAGTTGCATTTAAGTCACTTTATATCGATTTTTCGTTGTTTGTTTGTAAATACTACCTCATCTCTCATTACAGTGGTGGCAATCTATGACTACATGCAGGACAAAGAGGACGAACTGTCATTCCAGGAAGGTGCAATCATCTATGTGATCAAAAAGAACGATGACGGTTGGTATGAGGGTGTGATGAACGACACTACTGGACTCTTCCCTGGTAACTATGTGGAGTCCATCATGCACTACACGGAGTGAAGATTGAGCCAGTAGTAAAGCTGACGCACACAAGTCTGCACACAGGCACGAGTTCTAGTCTTTGTCAGAACAGTAAACTACAATGGTGGAGCAATTCAAGTGAATCGTGGTGGTTTTTCACCATGGACAGATGGAAGACATGCAATACTAGAATATGATAAAAACAAATTTAGTTACTCTCCCGTTTGATGAAGGATTTGGAGCATAACCACTATTTTTGTTTGAAGATGAGATTCATATTCTAAAATGGTAGTGCTTAAGAAAAGAATCTCCATTTTTGCACAACTTCATGCTCAGCAGATGTATTGGAAGTTTTAAAGACTAACGGTTTACAGAGAGTGTAGGAGAAAGCAGCTGAAGAGGGGAAAGAGAATCCGTGTAGTTCATGCAGACGCAATAAGGATCAGCGGTTCCCATTATTTAAAGCGCATGAACCAAAAATACTGTTTAAGGTGAAACGTGTGTGAGTGGGTTTTATCCTTAAGCAGGATTTAGTTGGACAATGCAGTGGACAATAACTTTGTAAGTTTCACCTTAAACAGTATTTTAAACTCCTTACTTGCAGTTTGGGATATTTCCTTGGCAGAGACTGAAACAAAGAGGCCAATAATGTTTTGGGGGGTTTTGCCCTGAACAGTGTTAAATTGGTCTCGCATGTCCGTATCAATTTCACATTGGTAAGAAAGCATTTAGTATGTTTTCTTTTCTTCATGTATACATTTTAAGTAAGATGCAAACACTAGCAACATTGAGTTTTGGTATGATGTGTAATGTTACATTAATAGCATGCTTAATAAAAAATTTTTTAATGTACTTTTTATATATATATATATATATATACCTTATTTATATATTTCACAGCAACAGTTTTTATCCTCTTGCTAAGCGTTTTCAGCCAGATGCCAGTGAAGTGTTTTTAAACACAGTAGTTCTGTGCCATGTTGTAACGTTTGAAGTTTTTACGTAATGCCTGTAAATTCTGCTTCACGTTACTTGACCCCGGTGTACACGAATAACTTTCTAAAAACACTTGGCTGCTGTCCTGCTGTGGATTACAGCAGGGACGAGTAATGTTCTGCTTGTGTACGAAAAGAAAAGGTAAGAGTATGAACAAGAGTGAGGAGCAATAAAACGGAGGCATGTTTCTATTCCTTATAAGGACGTGCAATAATATCAGGTGGAATTATGTTTAAACCTTTTCAATTTGTATTTGCTCAGTATTGAAAACACACAGTTTTGCAGCTGAGACGAACCTGTGTTATGCCGACAGAAATATTTAGATTCATGATTGGATCGTTACTGTCTTAAACTCTTAAAAACAAATGTATAAAAAAAAAAACCACACAGTTACGGTTTACATTTTCTAGATTTCCAGAGCCTTATACAGTTAAGGATCGAATGCAGGTATATAAAGAACAGTAAATATATATTTCTATTTTTACATGCGAGTGCCACTGTGCCGCGCTTTTTCTTCCGCAGGCGCTTATAAAGTGAACTAATGTGGTATTTGCATGTTTGGTGCATTCGTTTGTGTGTGTGTGTGTGTGTGTGTGAGGAATCGTGCTGTTTGTCACCGGGTAGCAGTCTATCTATCTGCTCTGAAGTTAAAACAACAATGCACACGTTTGTCTCGCATACAGCAATTTAAAACAAGTCTGTAAAAAGGGACGTTTTACATTAAAGCTCGCTATTTAGAGGACATCACGCAGAACAGAAAGTACAAGAACAAGGATGGATGAACTGTATGCTAATAAAAGTATTGAAGCTGATTGTTTATGGCTCTATTTTTTGTTTTGTTTTTTATCCCTGAAATGTTTGGGTTATTTGACCATCATCTTGTGACGTGTGCATTATTATTATTATTATTAAAACTATTTTAATTATATTCAGGAAAACATAACACCAGACTGAAAAGCTAAAGGCAGCTCCCGGCTTTAGCCGAAAGTGAGAGTCCGAGATTTTCTTGAGAACCTGTTACAGATTGTCCAAAATGTTAGGTACAGCTTACGAGGCAACGTTGTCATGGCGATGATGAAAATATCGGAAGACTGTTAAAAATAGAAATGACATGAAAACATGAACTCGTGATTAAAACGCAGCAATGTTATTAATAACTAAACAATTAATCGATGTGGGAAAATTAAGATGTGAAAAGAAGTGAATTGTGCACTTAAAAAAAAAACTCAGAAATGTGTCTTTAATTTTGGAGCAAAACATTCCTCCGAGTGAAGACGTCCGCACCAAGATGGATTTAATCCGTCACTGAAAAACGAGAATTAAGAAAGAACAGTGCAGCAGATCAGTGGGTGAGACACGTGTCATAGAGTATAATAATACTCCGTGCAATGCTGAGGACTAGAAGCACTGATTTACATAGATTAGATTAGAATAGATAGATGGATAGATAGATAGATAGTAATAGAATAATAGATAGTAATAGAATAATAGATAGTATTGGTAGTCGTCAAAGCATTTCACTGTATGTTGTACCACGAATAATGTACATGTGACCAATAAACTTTGAACTAGTAATAGATAGATAGATAGATAGATGGATAGTAATAGAATAAGAGAGAGCTACTTCTCGATAGATGTAAATTCACATAAGCGTTAATTATAATTATACTTAAACTTGTGATTGTGAATAACTAATTAAAAGCATTAAATTAAAGTGTGGGTCCTCACCGTTAAATAATGGAGTTGCAGTAGAGGCCTCTATCTGGTCAGTAAACCTAATTATCGACTCAACCTAAACAAACCAAAGCACCTAATTTAATACCGACTAACACTAGCTAATAACTCGGTAATATTTCCTTGAAAATTGTTCTATTTTTTTTATTGAGTATAATTCATAGTTTTGAACTGCTTAAACCTTAAAAACTAGTACACAGATCTGACCACTGGCATCAAATGTATTAAAACTGCTTCAGTTACAGGAAAACCTGTAGCGTTTTAAACAAAAAAATAAAAAAAATATCTGAATTGTTCTTTGTGAAATGCTGCCACCATGTGGCTGTTTTTAATTTAAAAATATAAACATAACATAAAATTCTTCCGTTTGAAATGGAATTTAATCTATACGCGACGAGGCGAACAGTTGACCCAATGAAAGGTAATTATTTGCTAATTAGATAATTGATATTTAAGTATTTTAACATTACACTGTTCGATATTTCGTATGATCTGGGTTGCCAGGTACGACCGATATAATCCTCAATATCCTACATTACAATGCAAGATCATTTTTCTTAGTCTTGTAAACTAATTACCATTTGAGCACGTACATTTCTGATTTGCAGTATCAAGAATATCCATTCATTTCCCGGTTTTGCCATAACTGATCCTGCATTCCGTTTTTCTCTTTCGAGAAATTTCTGCACATTCCACATTTCTGTGCACATACACTTCCTTTCGTTCTCTTGCCAAAATTTCCAAAGTCTTTTTATATTGCTTTCAATCATTATAAAATTTAATTTGAAATTTAACTATTTAAATTATATTATTGCTTTTAAACACAAACAACCTCTCAGCTCCAACCTCAAGACGTCAACTTTAACTCTGGCAACTATATGGATCGCATACTTTACGTCACAGTTCAAGGGAGCATAATTGAACGCTTTACTACTCGTTATTAGCCGTACTTTACTTGTTCTCGTTTTTTTAAATAGACAAATATTTGACCTATTTTTAATATTAAATTCTTCGAAAAAATCATGTTAAAATATTGCACATTAATAATTTTATGGTTCACTTTTCATTCAGGCAAACGGGGTCCTGATGTCTTTTCACTCCGGCACTAAGATAACCAAGTCGGAATGCGGATGGGGAAAAACAGAATAGTGGGACTGTTTACCGAAGGACCCTAGTCACTCGCACGTGTGTGTCTACATTCAGACATGGCCGATCTTCAGATGAAACTTCTCCGAAAGAAAATTCAGAAAAAAAATGCGAAGAATAAAGAACGGAAGCTTAGACTAAAGCAGGGGGACGAAGAAGAAGAAGAAGAAGAAAACGGTAATGCTGAAACTAAGTTGTATTGAGTCTAAGGTTTATGGTTATGTATCCATATATACTGGCTCGGTGGTTAGCCGAGCTAGCAAGCCTAGCGTGTTAGCTGGACTACAGAAGCGGTTTGTTCTTTTCGACGAATTTTACATTTGCCCCAAAGTTTCTTCACGTGACACGTTAATTACTGTAGATTTATTACTTATCAAGTATGTTAAAGTATGTCCTGGTGTGTATTTCGTCTGTCCAAAGCTTTATTATTAACGTCATTCCGCTGTTGTCTTTTTCGCTAACACAATCTAAAGTACTAAGTGAGGCGCGTGACGATGAAGCCACTGAAGAGACTCCAGCTGCAGGCAAACAGCAAAAGAATGAAGCCACTTTGGAGGACAGCGACACAAGCAACAACAGCAGCAAGAAGAAGAAAAAGAAGAAGCGGAAATTAAACGCAGAAGGAGATTCCACTAACGGTGGGGAGTTTTTCTTATAAGCACGTGTCATACATAGACTGTAATAACGCACACATGAAGCGTTATACACTTCGGCCTTTTGTACATCTTGGGGAAAATAATGGCAACGTAGTGGTGCTGGGACTCGAGCTCAGGACCGAACGTTCCTTATTAAGCTCTCTGCTGTCACGTGACCCGACTTTCCAAATAGACTACATACTATAAGCCAGGGGTCACCAACATGGTGCCCGCGAGCTTGTTTAAAAAAAACCCCATAACACCACTTACCAGTGAGCTGCATCTATATATTGTTTTGCTATTCTTTTTTAAATCATTCTTGTATTAATGTAAATTTGTAAATATAATGACTTATAAAGATTTATAGAAATAAAGTGTTGCATATTGTTATTGATCTGTTTCCTACCTTGTTCAATCATTGCTGATAATTATTGTGAGAAATCATTAACATGACCAGTGTCTTCACATATATGCATAACATTCATTATAAATAATATCATTAAAGGTAAATTGAGCAAATTTGGTATTTCAGACGTGAGTACCAAACTGGTAGCTCTTGGCATTAATCGCTACCCAAGAAGTAGCTCTCAGTTTCTAAAAGGTTGGAGACCTTTGGTGTAAACTATCCTGCTAGCTTGTGAATTAGCAGTCATTCCGAAACAATTCAATGGGGTTCGATTCCCAGCACTGCTGTGCCCCTGAGTAAGGCCCTTAACCCTCAACTGCTCGCTTGTAAGTCGTTCTGGATAAGCGCGTCTACTAAATGCTGTAAATGTTAATAGGACACTAAAAACATAATATATACCTTTTATTTTTAGATTCTGGCCTTTGTGTAGGTAAATGAAGCTGGCTGTCTTTAAGCAGTGACACTTTACAATAAGACTCCGTTTGTAGCACAGCCTCGTCTCTTACTACGGTGACTCTAAACAGGAATACGAGTGGATGCGGAATGTTTAAGAAATCATTTGTTGTTGTTTTTTTGTGCGTTTAGGTAATGGTGTTGTTGGTTGTTGGTAATTGATGTCGGGCGGTTGTTTTTTTTTAGCTGTGAAAAAGGCCCGACAGGAGAACGGCGACGGCGCTGAGCTCTCTGAAGGAGGCGAGGGACAGCGCTTAAAACGAAATCAAGACGATGGTGAAAAAGCTGGAGATGCAGAGGAGGACGAGGTGGGTGATGGCCCAGAGCTTCCAGCTGGACTGACAGGTGAGGAAGAATAACCAGCAGTTGATGTGTCTGTCTCTGGCTGACTGTGTTTCTAAAACCCCACCCCCCACCACCACCCCATCGTTCTTTCATCAGGCGCGTTTGAGGATCAGTCGTTTGCATCACTGACTGAGCTTGTGAGTGAGAAAACACTTACGGCTGTTAAAGAGATGGGCTTCGAGAACATGACGGAGATTCAGCACAAAACTATACGCCCCTTGCTGGAAGGAAGGTGTGACTGCATTTTAATTTAGTCTGTATTTACACAGTTCCTTTTTTCACGTTTAATAACTCCTATGAGAGAAAAAGAGAGAGAAAATGTTTTGTCTCTCTGCAGAGACGTCCTCGCTGCTGCCAAGACGGGCAGTGGGAAAACTCTGGCCTTTCTCATTCCTGCCATCGAGCTTCTTTTTAAGCTTCGCTTCATGCCTAGAAACGGTGAGCACACACCGCTACTGTATGAGTTTTAGGTGTTTTAAAGGAGAAAATTACAACAATTGCCTTTGAAAGGGGTTGGAAAGTGGTAGCTTAGTGCTTTAGGTATTTAATTACAAGTTGTTGGGCCCCTGATCAAGGCCCTTAACTGTAGACATGCCGACGGCAAGCAACCAGCCATGTTGATTTTATTTTTAAAAAAAAAGTGCACCGTTTTTACAGACTAAAAGACTAAAGTATTGCTATATTGAACTCCTTGGAGGTAACGGTAAGGAGCTGGTGGCCGTCCAGACGTCTTCTTTATGGTCTCTGAAATTAGCACCGATGTTCCTCTGATTCCGACAGGGACCGGAGTGGTGATCTTGTCCCCTACACGTGAGTTGGCCATGCAAACATACGGAGTCATGAAGGAGTTGATGACTCATCACGTGCACACGTACGGTCTCATCATGGGTGGCAGTAACCGCTCAGCTGAAGCCCAGAAGCTTGCCAACGGAGTCAACATCTTGGTGGCCACCCCTGGACGACTGCTCGACCATCTACAGGTTAGCGCAGAGGTTTCAGCCTTGCTCTCGAACTCTATTTCGTTATTTGTTGTTTTTACGCGTCGCACCGGTATTTCTAGCGTTTCCACTTGCGTACCTGATGCCGACCCTCGTATTAAATTCTCCTCCTGCCTGTTTGTGTCTTAATGTAGAACACTCCTGGCTTCATGTACAAAAACCTGCAGTGTCTGATTATCGATGAAGCCGATCGAATTCTTGAGGTTGGATTTGAGGAAGAACTTAAACAGATCATCAAACTGCTGCCCAGTAAGAGGCTCTCGTTTTTAAATAATAAAGTTGTCTGTAATTAGCTTTGCCAGACTTGATCATTGATTGACGCCGGCAGTATTTCATGCTTTACTCACTCTGATTTCCTAGAGAAGCGACAGACCATGCTGTTCTCAGCTACACAGACGAGGAAAGTGGAGGATCTGGCAAGAATCTCTCTGAAGAAAGAGCCTCTGTACGTAGGAGTGGACGATAACAAAGATACGGCGACTGTGGAAGGACTGGAGCAGGTAAACTATCTGTTCTGAGACCAGGCTTGTTCAGACGTATAGTTCAAAGTGTTTATTAGATGTAAGTAATAAAAGCGTATAACATACCGTCTGCTCAAGACCGCAGGCATCTTTCACTACAGTTGTATGCTTGTACAGTATTGATTTCCCCCACAACCCCCCTCGTGCGGCGTTTCATTTTGAACTATTGTGATTGATGCTGTAGCCGTCCAGGACCAACAACTTAAAAGAAGACAAACGCAAACCGATCTCATGATGATGAAATACTGTTTATGTAAAATAATGTATTGCGCAAGCAGGAAAGACCATAGACTAGAATGCAGACTGCTTGTTTATTTAAAGGCACGGTCAGTGATTTTGTTAAAAAAAAAAAATTTGTTCTGCAGGTTAGAGGTCTCTTCACATCTCGATAGCCGCTCTTTAAGTTAAGTGCTTTAAATCTATCTATATGGTCTGTGGAAGGGTTAGGTCCGGAAACGTTCGGTCCGAACATTGCGATAGGCCGTCCTACCTGCCTGTTAACATGTGTGTTAGCGTACCTCGGCGCACCCTGTTAGCGCAGATAGCGTCGTCATCGGCACTGTGTTCCCGCTATAAACTTTCTGTGTTTATACAGTAGCTTATGTTGGTTATTGTAATATTACGGCTTGTAATATTTACTCACCGCTGAATTACACATGCGCTAATCTGACTCGCTATCGTCTTGTCGTTTGAGCCTCTGCTCTGCCTGAGCGTGTGTTGGGGGAGGCGTGGCTTTGGAAAGTGATTATACAGGGAGGGTGTGGCTTAAGCTTTCAAAGCTAGCTTGGAAGCTACCCTTAATTATTATTTTTTTTTTTTTTAACTATAAAGTTATAGCAGAATTTTGTGTTTGTGTGTGTCCGCGATTGTGTTTTACTCTAGGGTTATGTGGTGTGCCCATCTGAAAAGCGCTTCTTGCTACTTTTTACATTCCTGAAGAAGAACCGTAAGAAGAAGCTGATGGTGTTCTTCTCCTCCTGCATGTCTGTGAAGTACCACTATGAGCTGCTCAACTACATTGACCTGCCTGTTCTGGCCATCCATGTGAGTTGTTTTATAGACCGTGTACGCCTGAAAGGCTGCACATTATAGCTTTATTTTATAAGTACATGCTGGACCTTTATAAAACATAGGGCTGGGCGATATGGACGAAGAAACAAAACCCATCGCGATTAAAAGACTTTCATGTCAGTCGATATGTTCACGATAAATGTTAAATCTTGGTTTCTTTTTCTTTCTTTCTTGTTACTCAAAGGCCGGTTTTTGCTCCTGAGCGAAAGTTCTAGAAAGCAGACAGTTTATTGTCAGAACACGAACACTTACCAAACAACTGAACAATTTCTCAAAACGCAGGTAGAATATTACTAAAAAATCAATGTTAATATAATAACATAATAATAGAATCTACTAAATGTCTTTACAGAAGATTTAAGAACCGTAACATGAATTTGGTTTACACACACAAGGAGTTTGTCTTGGTGGCAGGAGCTTCCAGTACAGAATAGGCAATAAATTGTAAATAATAATGAATTATTGAGAGAAAGACTTTCAGGCAGCCAGAATTGTAAATGTGGCCGGGTCCAAATTGTAATTGGTAGACCAATGTGTGTGTCTGTGCCTTAAAAAACTATGCGCTATGTTCTTGGGCTTTATTTCAGCTTCTCACTTGTTATTGTAGCCTTAAGGCTGAACTAAACGAGCATATGTAATGGTTGTGGCTTTACAGGGCAAGCAGAAGCAGACCAAGAGAACCACCACTTTTTTCCAGTTCTGTAACGCCGATTCTGGCATCTTGCTCTGCACTGATGTTGCTGCCAGAGGACTCGATATACCTGAGGTGGACTGGATCGTCCAGTACGACCCGCCAGATGACCCTAAGGTATTTGCAGTAAATATTTTTAGTTGGGGCTGTTCGGCCCATGCATAATGGCTAATTTATTATTGTTCATTTCGACAGGAATACATCCACCGTGTGGGACGAACTGCTCGGGGGCTTAATGGCCGAGGCCACGCCCTCCTTATCCTCCGACCTGAAGAGATTGGCTTTCTGCGATTCCTAAAACAGGCCAAGGTAGCATTATAACCTTTTGATGTAACTTATTTAGACTTCTTAATTGATAATGACAGTAGCCATATCTCAGGCGCATGGGTTTGTTTAGTGTTATTGTTTTTTTTTTCCCCTTCAAGGTCCCACTGAGTGAGTTTGAATTTTCCTGGAGTAAGATCTCAGATATTCAGTCGCAGGTGAGTCTAACTGCACCCTAAATTCAGCACCGAGTCTTCTAGTAGAGGGGTTTTCAAAGCTTTTCGTCAATTTGCTTCGTCGACTTACAATGTTACTTGAAGTACCCCTTGAGATTTGATTCGTCAGTCATATGAGCAGTTAAACAAAAATATATATTCGGCAATTTTTTTTTTATTTTATTACTTTAATTTTTAATGATTTTATAAATCATTTATTAACTGCTTATCAACTTACAAAACCCCAGGAGGAAACCAGTTTAAAAACCCCTGATCTAGTAAACGGGTCCCGACTAATAGCAGGTTGCTAATGTTTTTGTCCTGCTGTGTTTCAGTTGGAGAAGCTGATCGAGAAGAACTATTACCTGCACAAATCGGCGCAGGAGGCTTACAAGACCTACGTGAGAGCCTACGATTCTCACTCCCTTAAACAGATCTACGACGTGCAGACACTCGACCTCCCACAGGTGGCGCTGTCCTTCGGTTTCAAAGTACCACCTTACGTTGATCTCAGTATCCTTTATGTTTTGCATCATGGTAAACGGCGCATGGATGAGTCTAGACTTATTCGTGGGTCACTAAACGGCTAATATAGAACTGTTCTCCTTTTACTGTATTAGCACTCGAGCATAAATGAACCAATCCTGTAATAGGTCGCCTATCGATTTTGGAACGTGTGACCTTCGACTTTCTAAATTGCAACAAAAAATATTACTGCTACAGTGGTGTTTTCCTTAACACGCTTCCTCTCAGATGTTCATAGCAGCAGAGGTGTAAAGCTGCAGAAGAGGGGCGGCGGTGGAGGCTTCGGCTATCAGAAATCGAAGAACGTGCACAAGGCAAAGATCTTTAAGCATGTTAACAAGGGCAAGGGAGACCGCAGACAGTTCTCTCGCTGAGGTTGGCTTCCTTATTCCGCTCATTATGTTTTTAATGCTTCAGGAAACAGGAATAGTCGTCAGTGGTTATTTATGCACATGTATGTGCATTTAGAGAAACTGTTTGAGTTTAAGTCTTTCCATTCCATGTTACTGTGTGGAGCATCTTTCATGCTATATTCATATGAACCTTGTTTAAAAAGTCTATGAATGCTTTCCTGACCGTCCTCTTTGTATTACTGAACTAATGGCTTAATTAAAGAAATATTTGAGATACCTAAAATGCTCTGTAGTTGAAGCCTCTGTGCTTCATTTATAAAATAATTGTAGAAAACTCGCTTCACAGATCCAGACAGAGT
>JAOUQX010000040.1:11832526-11843776 GCA_028566295.1 Liobagrus marginatus
TATGTTTGAAGCCTGAAATGTGGCAAAAGGTCGCAAAGTTCAAGGGGGCCGAATACTTTCGCAAGGCACTGTACAGTATTGCTTTTACACAATATTAACACACCTTGAAGTTCCCAACAAACCTCTCAGCACCAGAGCCCTCGTCTTCATTTGCCTTACCGCGAAACAACTCAAATGTTTTGACCCAGTCATCGAAAGGGCCAAATTCGGCTTCCAACTCTTTATCATATATCTACAGTGGGCATAAGTAAGAGGACGGAGTATGATATAGTGCTTTATATTCATTCAGGCATCGAAAAACTACAAAGTAGGCTGACAGTAGGCATGAAATGTTAGTGACGATGAGAAAAGACACCGAACTTACGGTCAAAGTTGCAATCTTGGTCTGCTCATTCATACTCTTCAAGTTAATGTCCTTTTTCTTCTCCTTTAATCCCTTTGCTTCAATGTAAAATCCAACAGTTATTATGTGCTTTTAGCTTTCAGTTAGAGATTGCATAAGTTTAGCAAAAAAACTTAAGTTCCAAGTAAGTAATCATACATGCACTGCACAATAAAGTTCTCTGTTGTTTTTACACCTCACTCTGCCACTGTTTGTTTGTTTGTCCACTAATAAAACAGCTGCATGCAATGGACTGGATATTCTCATGCTAGTCTTACCCATAGAGGTTATTCCATCTGTGAGCAATGTCTGAAGAGGAGGTACTGCAATACAACATTTGTTGGTCTGAACGGGGCTAAAACTTGCACGATGTCTTTCAGTTCTACTAAAGAACTGATGATTAGTGTGATGGGATAAGAAATAATCTAATTCTGTTTCTTACCAGCTTCATAGATGTTTGGGAAGGGGTGAGCCTCTTTTAGTTTTGACTATGGATAAAAAAAAATATGTCTAATTACACTTATCGTAAAGCATGTAAAACAATGAAAACTGGACGGATGGGAGGAGTGTAATCTGACCATCTGGATTTTCTCCATGGACGCGTAGTACTTAGACCACCAGTCAATGACACTGTCAGCTGATTCGTCAGCAGCAGTGCGTTTCTTCCTTTTTGTAGATCTTGTCTTGCTCTTCTTAGAGGATCCTCGGTCCTGTGTGAGAACAGCGACTAGTTAGAAGCATTGTTAGTTTGTTTAAAATATACACTGGCCAAGCAACATTATAACCACCCTCCTAATATTGGTATAGGTATTGGTATACTAGTATTGGTATACTAGTATTGGTCCCCCTTTAGCTGCCAAAACAGTTCTGACCCGTTGAGGCATGAACTCCACTAGACCCCTGAAGGTGTGTATGTGGTATCTGGTACTAAGATGTTAGCAGCAGATCCATTAAGTTCTGTAAGTTGGGGCTCCTTCACTCCCCACGTGCATTAATGAGCCTCAGCGGCCCACGACCCTGTCACCGGTTCAACACTGTTCATTCCGTGAACCACTTTTGATAGATACTGACCACTGCAGACCGGGACACCGTACAAGAGCTGCAGTTATGTAGATGTTCTGACCCAGTCGTCTAGACGTCACAATTAGGCCCTTGACTTACTGTACTATATCCCACAAGCTAACCGTAGCATAACCCATTCGCTAACTATCCCACCCACTAAGGGTAACATATGCCACCCACTAGCAGTAGCATATCCTACCCACTAACAGTAACATATCCCACTCACTAAGGGTAACATATGCCACCCACTAACAGTAGCATATGCCACCCACTAATAGGTGCCGTGAAGGAGATAATCAGTGTCATTTGCTTCACCTTTCAGTGGTCAATGTATTGCCTGATCGCTGCATATCGGTCTTTAACTCACCTTTCTCTCGAGCGGCTCCGTCTCAGGCTTTTGGGAAGGTTTGCTGATCTCCGTCTGCTCTATGGTTATGTATATGTCCTCACCAGATTGTGCTTGAGCGCCCTCTTGTTCAGGAAGTGGTGCAGCTAGGAATGAACAGACCAACAGATATCACGGTACAGAGATCACGGTAGCTGCTATGACATCATACAGGTCTGACCATGAGATGTCGTGATTTGAAAAGGTTGGTCAAGATATTAAAAAAAACCATTACGCTCTATGCTGGCTGGCTGAGGTCTGGGAGGGGGTAAAGATGGCGGTGTGTATTTAAACAGGCCCATGTTGTTTATGACATGGCTGCCCACCAATGTACTTCTGCCAAAAGCTCTCCAGTCCACCACAGTGATCGTAAGAGGTGGGTGGAGGTACTCGTTCTCAGGCAGCTCCTGCATAGATCAACAGAACTCCATTCATTAAATTCTACTAAAGTATACTCGGCTTATAGAAATAGATAAATAGACACCATCATATGTGCAGCGGAACTGAAATGCCGTTTCTCTTCTCCCTTAAGTGTTTACATTGTTTTCAAAAACAGATGTTTGTATGAAGATAGCAGCAATGTACTTAAACTAAACAGATTATATATAGACCGAGTAATTAGATTTAATGAAAAACTTCTGAATAAATTTACATAAAGTAAATGTAAGCAGTGGACTTTTACAAATTAGGGCTGAACGATTTCGTAAAATAATCTAAGTGCGATTTAATTTAGCAATATTGCGATTTAATATGCGATAATATTTGAAGTTTTATATTTTAATCTTCTGTATTATTCAACAAAGACAATCAACACACTATTATTATTAAACAAACTTTAAAATCATTTCCTGTAGGCCACGCCTATGTTACGATGAACGTAGGTGAAGCATGAATCGATATGATCTGAATGACATTTTTATTTAACTACTTGAACAAATGCCATTGTATACGTTAACAGGCCAAAGTACAGAGCTGCGTGGCAAGTTGCTTCCTTCCAAAATCTGCTTTGTGAAATTGCGATTAAATTGCGTATTTGCGATTAAAAAATAGCATTTTGTCATATTGCGATATTATTGCAAATGCGATTAATCGTTCAACCCTAACAAAAAATACTCGTCCAAATACATGTAAACATTTTGTAGTGGAGTATGAAGGCGACTAAGCCACAAAACAGATAGCGGCAATATGGCATTTGTGCACAAAGATTTCAGGTGGAAGAGGGGTGTGGCGGGTTGGAGATAATCAATTCAATCAATCAGGATTGAAAGCTTTGTGGAGCGAGCCTGGAGGCACCGGTTCCATCTCCCAAAGGTAGAAGGCTGAAGGGGAGGTTTAAACAGGTGTGAGCTATACTAGTCTTATACCATACTTGTGGATACACTAGTCCAGGGGTCACCAACATGGTGCCCGCGAGCACCAGGTCGCCTGCAAGGACCACATGAGTAGCCCACGGTCCTGTTTTAAACTTATCCCACCATACCACCACTTACCAGTGAGCTGCATCTATATTTTACGTCGCTATTCTTTTTTAGATCAGGTTTGCATTAATGTAAATTTGAAAATATAATTACAAAGATTTATAGAAATAAAGTGTTACATATTGCTATTTATCAGTTTCCAAGCTGGTTCAATCATTGCTGATCATTATTGTGAGAAATCATTAACATGATCAGTATCTTCACATATATGAATAACATTCATTATAAATAATAACATCATTAAAGGTATATTGAGAAAATTTGTTATTTCAGAAGTGAATAGCAAACTGGTAGCTCTTTGCATTAATCGCTACCCAAGAAGTAGCTCTCAGTTTCTAAAAAGTTTGGAGACCCCTGATCTAGGCAATGCTTTATAAGACGCTGAGGTCATCATCAAGTTAAATTAAAACGAGGTACAAAATGCCCGAGTAACATTCAAGGGCACACAAATGTCTACGAGAGCACTATGAAGAAGCCAGCCTTACCACGTCAAAGGCGTCCACAAGCACCGTGAAATTTGGGAAGCTCTTGTAGCTCCGTATTACAGAGGAATTAACACCTTTTCCTGCACACTCAATGAAGACCTGCGGCCGATCCACTGGAAGGAGCTGCACCTTTTTGAGTTCTCTTAAGCCCCAGAACAGAACCTAAAATCACACATCATCTTTTACAGTGTACAATTTTTATGACCACAAAGGCAATACTATTTTAAAACAAAGCAATAAATACGTTTTAAAAGAATAATAATTCAGACAATAATAATAAACTCACTTCAATTTTGTACTTGCAGAGCACAGGTCTGATGTATGAGGGCACTGGGTAGATCTGGCCGTCTGGCTCCTCCATCTCAGGTAGAGGATTCTTTCCTATCTTTACACATAATTTAGTGGTGTAACACGGATTTCATAATCAGCAGAATGTCATTTATTAAATATATTATCAGATAATACAAGATCAACTAAAGAGATATTAAGATAATTGCTGTTAGTTAGCTAAGAGACTACATGAGCCCTGGGAAAGAGATTTGTTGTAGTAACTTTTTGGATTTTGTCCTGTACCTGGATAAGCTCGAAAGCTCCAAGTATGTCTCCACCAGACATGCTACCATAAAACAGTGGACTATACTGCAGCTGAGGTGGTGTGTATGGCTCCTCGTTGAGCCTGACCTCTGGCACAGCTATTGTAGAACCCAGGTATTCTGGCTTACCCTGTGAAAAATAACACCATTCTAAAGGAACGATTCACTCTACATGACTTACATATGAATCTAGAATTTGTAGCATTTAAAAAAAAAACATTCTGGCTTGATTTTTTCAGGCTAACTTTGTTTTTTTTATCATCATGTTTTCACTTTTTGACTTCCCGCTGTGACAATAAATAGCCAGGCACCTCCTGAGCAGGATTGATCAGCACTAGGATCACCTTATGTAGATGAGCCAATGTACAACCCGCTAACGCCAACGCATCCCACCCGCCAACGGCAACGCATCCCACCCGCCAACGGCAACGCATCCCACCCGCCAACGCCAACATATCCCACCCGCCAACGCCAACATATCCCACCCGCCCAGCCAATGTACCTTTAAATAAGCAAATGCATAATATACTAACGCTTAATAAGAAGCCATTTTTAAATTAATAATTCCCTAGTTATCAAGAGAGCATTAAAATACATTTAAACAATGTAAAAACTTGCAAATTCTCAGCACCAATGAAACAAAAAAACCTCACCACTGCATCTTCATCGTAGACCTCGATAACCACACGAGGTGGCTCTTTTACTATGTCACTGATCTCTCCGTATAGAGACACCTTATTTACCATCAACATCTGATTCCAGGTTGGGGTAAGAGTCTGGTTAATGATCTAAGGGAAAGAGGTTAAAGGTTAAAAGAGTTTAACGGTTATACTGTACATGTTTAGAATAAAGTAACCAGCGCTCCTCTAATTTACATCGTATCAAATACTCAACAACAACAGCTTCCTGACAGTCGAGTTATTCATGAAAAGGTGATCAGATTTGTTATTAGCATCACATCTCTCACATTATGGATGTGCTTACTGCTGTGCACTGAGTGTTGGAGAAGAAGGATACTCTGGCGAAAGGGTCCGACAGGCCCGTGTTATCTGCAGCGATGAGCCCACGGGCCTGGTACATATGAGCCCTCAGCTGAAACTTATGATGGTCTGAAAAGAAGGATAGGATTTAAAAAATTATAAATATGACCCACTACATCATGACTCGTCACACTGCCGTAGACCTGAGCACTAGCACTTACATATGCTATGCTTTAGGTTAAGAGTATAAAAGTCAATGTTGATATGGAGTGTCCAATTTGCATCTCAATGAAAACATGCAGCAATTTTTATTGCTCTTGGAAATGATACCTTGGCAAAAATGTTGACACCCCCCCCATATTATATTAGATCTTATATTAAATCTATATTTTTCTTGCTTTATTTGGTCATTGTACGTTATTAGGCCCACAGGAAAAAACCAGCAGCCAAACAACAACAACAACAAAAGATGGCTTTAAGTGATTATCTTAAGACCCTGTGATGACCTTTACCTTTATAGTCTAAACACTCAGGAAGCATGTTATCCTCCTCTGGTGACCTCTGTGGCTCAAAGCCTGCTGGGAGATTCTCCAGCATATGGGACATCTCACTGCGTTTTCCCAGCCACAAGAACACATCCAGTTTAGCCTGCACTATCCATCCAATTGCTGCACGTTTAGACGGGGGCTGAGAAAGGAACGATCAAACATTCATCACACACTAATAGATAGAACTCATCCTGGTAGAATACAGCTATAGCTATCGAACATCTATTATATAAATAGCATTTAGCAAAATACCTTAAGGAACACGGTTTTGATCTTGCCACATTCAGTCCCTTTTTCTACAGGTTTGTCGGAGTAAAGCAGGTGGCGTGCAGGGATACGTGCATACGCTATGCGTTTATTATTACTCAGCATCCACACAAATACGTCTGGCAACGTGTGCTGTGGCTAAGAGACGGTGGTACGAGACAGAGTACATTATTATAAAAAATGTTACGCTTGAAATATAGAAAAACGTTACATTCATAAACAACATTCATTTCATTCACATTGAACATCATTGTATTCATACGCTGTGTACATTCTTGTAATATTTCACTTCCTATCGTTTTTATTACTTTCTTATTATATTTTATTTCACTTTATATTCCTGATGTACTTGCTCATGTACTTTGACTCGTAAAAAAAAACTAAACTGACACACGACGTACCCAATGTCCGCTTCAGCTGTGCGGAAATATTTTAAATGATCTGATGACTTTTTAAAAACAAAATTATTATTCCCGTTGAAGGTTATTACTGTCCTATAATTCATTAGTCTCAATGTGTTTGCTTGGAAAATTGGCAGATCACAAAAAATTGAAATATAATACAGGAACAGGCATTGATATCGGTGAGTACCAGAAAAGAACCCGGGTACTCGTTCCTTAAAAAAGGTATTGGTGCATCCCTTATACATATTTATTTATATATACACACACACACACACGCACACGTAGAGAAAGACAAAGATAAATCTCTGCACATACCTCCTCCACCAGAAATCTGATTTGATGAGCGAGTTTCAGCGCCTCTCTCAGCATCTCCTTAACAGTTAGAGGTTTTCTTTTTTTTTCAGTAATGGTTCCAGCTATTTTGATCATACTCTCCTAAGGAATAGACATTAAAAGAATCAGAATTACAACGCCTGATAAGAGATTTCACAAAAAGAAGTGAAAACTTCAAACTGCTTGCTGTGTTAATCGCTAACCCTCACCAGTTCCTGTTTGCACAACATGAGCCTCTTCTTATCCAGCATTGTTAAAGACCCATTTTCTTTGGCCTTCTTTTCAGCAAATTCGATAAACTCTCTAAATATGCAAAATATAAAGTTGTGTCATAAAGCAATTATGCAAATACAGTAAAGTTAACGTTGTAGACAATTCATATTGAAAAATATTTAGGATATATACTCAGATCAGGCATAACATTATGACCACCTTTGTATTGTTGTGCTCCAAATATTGGCCCAGCCGCTAACAGTAACATATCCCACCCACTTACAGGAATATAATCCCGCCCACTAACGGTAACATATCCCGCCCACTAACGGTAACATATCCCGCCCACTAACGGTAACATATCCCACCCACTAACGGTAACATATCCCACCCACTAACGGTAACATATCCCACCCACTAACAGTAACATATCCCACCCACTAACAGGTGCCGTGAGATGAAGATCAGTGTTATTCACGTCACCTGTCAGTGGTATAAATACATAATAGATAGTGTATTGCGAGAGAGATAACATCCTAATTCTGTTTAAAGGTAAGTAGCATGTTGTGGCTGTGCCCGTGTTACTGTGTAAAGAGGTCATGGCCATTCCATGGCTGCATCTGGATATTACTCATTTGCTAAGCGACATCTTATGTTTTAAATGGTGGACAAAGCTTTTCAATACCTGGCATCCTTACAAAACTCTTGTAAAACAGCACGCATAAACGGCTCTGCGCACGGATCCACCTGCTTGTCCAGTTCCTTTACCTTGGCTACTCCCTCTTCCTGGTTCATACATGACATGATCAGAAGCAGTAACCAAACAGCAGACACGGAAAATTCTGAACATCATTATGCTAACTTACAAACATGACTGCTATCCTATCCAGCATGTTCGAATGGTGAAGGCGGTATGTCCAGTCTTCCCAGGAGTTCCACACATGGACACACGGTTTCTTATTTGAAATGGGTATATGGAAGTAGTTCCTGCACAGATGAGATAGTCCTACTGTATCGAAAGGCAACAAATGACTGGCATAAAAACAAGGAATGTTGAGTTTACCTGATCCCATCTCCAATTAGAGGCTTCTCTGGAGGTGTGCTGGATTTGCGCGGCTTCACTGGTTGACTTTCTATAAGAGGAGTAGTCACGGCAGCTTCTGGGTTTAAAGGATCAGGAGGTTTCTCGACTTTTTTCTTGGAGGGTGGTGGAGCAGCACCGTCAATAAAGTTGCCAAAGTTTCCTAAATAACAAAAGTATTATAAGTCACACATTGGATATGACTGTAACCAAAGCTGAATATCAGTCAATCATATTATTATTATTATTATGTTTATTATTACCAATAGTGAATTCAAAACTGATCGGCTTGTCACCAATCTTCCTGTCAATCATCGAAGCCTCAAACACCGCCCCAAATAGTAGGAATCTCTCCTTGTCCTCATCACTGATCTATACAACAACAACAACAAAAAAAACTCAACACGAATCAGAGCTTTAATTACCAACTTAAACCAAAGCCTAGATTGAATAATTGGCAAAAGGTGTATGATTAGCACTTCACCATTTCAGGTGGATCCACAGGCATTACAGTTGCTCCCATAGCCTTGCTTTTGTCCTCTTCCGCTGCACCTGCTCCAGTTGCTGCTTTCCCGCCCTTACCCTCTTTTAAAGGCATCTTCACAGAGAGCAATGATTTTGACTCCGTCCCTCCAGTCAGGATCTCAACCGTTAGCTGGATGTAAATCCTTCCACGAAATGAAACCCCTTCTCCTATTCCTTCGTTCATTTCCTGACTGTCCTCTGCAAGCGCGGAGCTACGGGATGAACCATAGATGTTGACCCACGCTGGACCAAACGTGGGGAGAAAACCTGAATAACAAGGAGACAATGAATGCAAAGCTATTGTAAAAGATCGCGCATGGACTCGCGTAGCAATAATCTTTGATTAAACTGAAGCTATACCATTGTCTCCATCTTGGTCATTGGAGATCCTGCGCAGATCGATATAATGTGTCCCAATGGCTACATCATTCATACTACCCTCATCCAGTAGCTGGATCTTCAGCCTCCGACACAAAGGAGGAAACATCTCTTTAAATACCACCTGCTCATTCCAAACAGGGTCTGCCGAGCTTTTCTGTGTGGATGTCCGGCCCTGTTGAAGGAGTTTAAGCAACTTTGAGCAAAAAAATGGACAAAATAGTTGCATAAAAGCAATAGTTTTTGCTATCCAAATACTGTAAAACACTGTTGCCTCTCCGGCGCTCATAAATAAATGCTTGTTAAATAGACTTACCACCTGACTAAAGAATGATACTACCACATATGGATCGATAAGAGCCGTGTTGTCGCTAACAAAGGCCTTGGTTACATTAGCCATGATGCTTGAATTCATTCTGGGAAGTCCTTCTGCTCTGTACACTTTTACGTAATAGCGAGCCCATGGGCGCATAGACGGGAAACCTTCAGGAAGCAGTAGGTTCCTGGATCAAAACAGGATGGTAGTAGAGTGTCAGCTTTTCAGAATCGATTGCATTAATGTGAGCAAAGTATCAATGAAACTTCATGAACACTACGGAAAGCTGCATATTGACATGATGTACGGAAGAGGAATATCTGAAACACGGTCTGTTGTCTCAAGGTTCTTGTGTCTAGGAGCGATGACGTTAAATGGTGTGTGTGTGTGTGTGTGTAGGCACAGAGAGAAGATCCTAATATGTATCAGCTGCTAGAGATAATCTCTTACACGGATTACCCATTGACTAAATGATGGAATAAAAAACCAAGAGATTACTTTTCTATTTGCTCTTCGGCGTCGCTAAACTTCTGAGAACGAGGCATAACATCTCCTTTCCCCGTTACACAGATGTCGCACTTTAAATGACCTTTGACCCCTGTGTTGACATCTGTGGGATCCATCAATGCTGCCCATTTATTAGTAAACTGATGACCTGAAACAGACAAGACGGTAGTTATGATCTGGAGAAGAAATAAACACAGCTATGTGTCCTTTAAATAATGGAAAACTAACCAGGTTGATTATAAACGGTTCCGACATCAATCTTGAACGTCCCCACACAAAAGCTTTTCATGATCTTCGAATGCATTACCTATTTTAATTAAAAAAAATGTATTTACATCAGTATTTCTAATTCTCACTGGTTAACACTAAGGTTTTTATTAATCAATGCACTTACAGAGAGTTTAATGACTTTGTCAAAAAAGATCTCTTGATGAGCAAAGAAGTCGAACACGAAATACTGTCGGAGGGGAAAAACGGGTAACGTTTCATTCATTCATATTCATATCTGTAAACATTAATGATAAGATCAAGGGAATTTACCTCGTTGTAGAAGGGTGAATTGGTGCCTTCTTTTACTGACGTTTGCTTCTTTTCATCTCCAATTTCAATCACCACATTGGGGTCAATGTTCTCCCCCACCAGCTGTCTTGCCTCGGTGATGTTGATCGAGATCTTCGGGGGATTCGTTACAATTAGTCAAGACTTTAATAAGTGTTTATTTGGTGATGAATTAATAATTATACAGTCGTTCAATGTCTAAACATAGAAACAAAAATTAAGAATCTTTACCTGAAAACTCTGTGGTTTGCGTTCACTTTCCAAAATCTTGGGCACAAGCTTAGACCTTTTAAAACCCCAAGAACGGGACAAACAAATAGACTTTTTGTTAAGCTACACTATTCATGAAATCAGGCATAAAATTATGACCTTCCTAATATTGTGTTCCTAATATTGTGTTGGTCCCCCTTTTGCTGCTAAAACAGTTCTGACCCGTTGAGGCATGGACATCATTACAGCCTTGAACTCGTGTGGTATCTGGTGCTATATGTTTAGCAGCAGATCCTTTAACTTCTGTAAGGTGTGAGTTGGGCCTCCTTCTCTCCCCACGTACATTAATGAGCCTCGGCCCACCCACTAACAGTAACACATCCCACCCGATAGCGGTAACACATCCCACCGGCTAGCGGTAACACATCCCACCGGCTAGCGGTAACACATCCCACCCGCTAGCGGTAACACATCCCACCCGCTAGCGGTAACACATCCCACCCGCTAGCGGTAACACATCCCACCCGCTAACAGTAACACATCCC
>JAOUQX010000040.1:11864096-11874994 GCA_028566295.1 Liobagrus marginatus
ATGAACGTTATTCATATATGTGAAGACACTGATCGTGTTAATGATTTCTCACAATAATTATCAGCAATGATCGAACAAGGCACGAAACAGATCAATAACAATATGCAACACTTTATTTCTCTAAATCTCTGCAAGTCATTATATTTACAAATTTACATTAATGTAACCCTGATTTAAAAAAGAACCGCAACGAAAAATATAGATGCAGCTCACTGCTAAGTGGTGCTATGGTGGGCTATTTTTAAAACGGGCTTGCAGGCGACTCATGTGGTCCTTGCGGGCACCGTGTTAGTGACGCCTGCTTTAGAACATAAAGTAAATCAATAAGCTACCGTACATGCAAAATTATTGCAAACACAATACGTCCTGTGTGCACTGCAATTCAAATAATAAACATGGACTACTTACTTTGATGATGCTGCCATAGAGGCTGCTGAAGAGGCATCAGATTCTGATCCAGCTGCAGGACAAACGCATTGCCATTAACATTACTCAGCAAAAACCGTGTCATTGTGAACAAAGCTAAACAGAATCACTGAAATATACATAGAGGGGCAAATAAGTGAGGAAAAAAAAAATAGTGTGTGTGTGTGTGTGTGTGGGGCGCTAAATCTGTATTTAAAACTTTGGACTTCTGATTAGAAGGTCTTTAAGCCTCAACTGCTCAGTTTATAAATGAGAGTCACTCTGGAGAAGGGCATCAGCAGCAAAATGCTGTAACTGGAATGCCACCGTACTAAAGATTATAGACTGTAGTAGGGAAAAGAGGGATGACAAGAAAGAGGTAAGACGGGTACCATCATTATTGTCACTGCAGACAATCTCCAACTCATCTGGAAGCTCTTCTGAATCGCAGTCCCGCATCACAGCAACCTTCTCCTGACTGACACACAATAGTACACAACTGTTCCTGTCATCACGTAGGTCAACACATGTCAAGTAGGGCCGGGTGATAAAACGGCAGTGATAACTATTGCGATATAATTTTCCTCGATAAAACGTTAACAGCTCGATAAATGCTCGATATAATGTTTAGCACCATGCGTAATGCTTCGCATGCGTTTAGCATACAAGCTTCCGGGTGCTGCACGCGCTATGGACTCTAACTAAACTTAAAGGACTTTAACTTTGCCATTTGCAGTCAGAACCATGCAACAGGCGTTTCATATTACGTAAATGCCCATTCACGCAGAGGTCAAACGTTTATGAATTGGGATCATTTATTAAAGCATGAGCTGCACAAGGAGCACTGAACACTCACAGAAGCAAAGCAGAAAACAATAGACTCACCAATAGACACTGTGCTAATTGTTAACTATTAGCAAGATTGTATTGTGAAAATAGGGCATTAATTAAATGCTCATACTCACCCCATGGCATCGGACAGACTCCAGTCGTCAAGAGTCATGGGGCATTGGCTTGGGTCCTCTTCTGTGTGTTGACAGTTTTTAGTAAGGTGTATGGCAGATATCTGGTTCATTACGGAGTAAACAGTGGGCGACTGTGAGGACTCCATTCTGGGAGCAACGTCCAATGAAATGGCACACGTACGGTCCTGAGTCAGACCATCACCAAGAGAAGTTTTATCCAAGCGAAAGGCTTCGGTGGGATTTGTGTCCATGTAAAAGTCTTCACTCCCATTAATAAGGCAAACTGTAGAGGCTTGTGTCGCGGAACTGGCACCCGATTGGATTTCACTCCTGTTACACTGAGAATCACTGTGGGCCGTCAACAGTCCACTCGGACCATTTAGTATCCCGTTGTGTACGTGCGACATGCTTTCAGTGAGCTTTCCTACGGCTGCTGTGAACTCTACATCGGAGCTGACGCTTCTTACTCTCCGATGTGCTTCACTGGGTTCAGATCTCACGCAGCAACACACTCCATGCTCATTCTCTTTGGCATCCTCAGCCACAATCTTGTTGTTCTCGGATAGGTCTGAAATATGATTTGTAGGCACATGCGTGTATTTATCTTCTAAAGGCACTACTGTTTGGCTGCGTTGTATTACGTCTGCTTTGCATTCCGTCTTGCCAGCAAGTAGAGCACTGTACTTATTCAAATCGTTTGTCTCCAGCCTGGGAAGTGTTGGCACCTTGGAAATGGAGGAGCGCAGAACCTCGCTGCTGTTGCTTCGGAGCTTACCCCTGGACCACAGATAAGACTGATTCGCAGGCATGGTTCTCTCAACTACCACGGATTCTTTGTTAGAGGTGGTTTTCAGTGGGAATGGATTCGGGGGATAAATCGAGAACGGAGGTGTAAACGCTCGTTTTCCTAAAAGTCTGGACTTTGACCTGAGAGAGCTCTGGTACTGGTGTAAATGATATCTCTGAGTAACTGGCTCCTGATGACAAGTGCTTTGACATACATTAGAGGGACCACCAATATGAACTAAACTCTTCGAGAGACCTCGGCATGCTCTTGTATCCCTAATTCTGCTGTTAGACAGATGAGCACTTGCGCTTTGGGCAGGTACACACCCTGCTGCTGGCGCTGACGGAGAGGCGCGCTGCGAAGATATCCCTGAGTAACGATAGGGCCGCTCGTACAGCACTTTAACATGAGGCCAACGTACAGCAGAACACACACGAGATGTGGACGAATGCAGAATTGGAGATTCTTCTTGGACAATCAGCGTTGGCTGAGATGCCTCGGTTCTAAAGTCCTCAGCTCCAGTGGAAGCCATGAACTGCCATTGTACTCTCTCAGCACGGATTCGGATATTTATAAATGGAGACACGCCATGCCTAAAATGAAGGAAAAGATCAAATTAATCCCATAGTGTTTGGGATACTGTATACTGGGATAGTGTATATTGGTAAACACCCTAATTGGTAACGTACAAAATGGTAATTAGGACCTTATTTCTTTAATTACTACATTTCTGATGTATGGCGAGAGGTTATTTCCACGGCAAAGTTGATCAAAGTGTAAACGTGGATGTTTACACACGGTAAGTTTTATTTATAGCTCACCACACTTCTTTTGGCTAATAACAACGTGATAAACAAGCTGCTATACTGTACATGATAATGATTTACTTATTTGTCACAGACGGGTCTATGACAAAGCTTCTACAATGCCATTTTTAAAATGTCTGTTAAAAATGGCTGATGGAAAATAGATTTTCATACAAGTCTCAATTGCTAAAAAACATTTCTAAGTGTTGAAGTTAGTTTTACTCTATTTTTAATTTTCCCCACCTAAAATATGTCAGGTGATGCAACCATGTATTTGTAAAAAATATATTTGTGTTCCATCTAGATATTCAAATTATTATTTTTTTTTTTTGCATGTATGCCTTAAGAGTGTCTACAGTGACTCACACACTTCTTTTGTAGTTGTGGTTTGTATTTACAATAATTTAAGATGACTGAACTCTAATTACCAGGTATTTACTATCTTTAGCGTCCGAATTGACATTCGAAGACAGAAAAATAATTAGCAATCAATACAATAGCCATTCATATCAGTTATCAACCATTTAAAATGGAGATAACGCTGCATATGTAGTTTTTAACTTTTTGGAAAGTATAGAAAAAACTGTAGTGTGTTGCATTTATGAAATCAATGAACTGTACAGAGTAAATGAAATTTTATTTCTGTAGGCAAACAAATATTTTGAACAGTTTGAACAAACCTTAACAAAAAAGATGCTCGGTTGAAGGATACTTTCAAATAAAATATTGAGAAAACGTTCAGCCCTGGACTGACGCCATTTAAGGATAATATTCATTATAGTTATAGTGCCATTTGTTGTCACTATGTGAGTTTACACTATTTGGGATTGGACCCAAGTCAAACATACCATGTTCAATTTGCTCCAAACCTCAAATCTTTCATAAAAGTCCTAGCTAGCCTTTATATGCCAGTATTCAGTGTTGTCGTGATAGTGGCATCCAAAATAAGCAAAAAATGTGAATTATTAAAAGTGTAGATCTTTAACTTAAATCTAATAAATATTCTAGAAAATTATATTCATAGAGCTTCACATCACATTTTTCTCAAAAAGTAAAATTCCTTGCAGACAAGACAGATGCGACACCTGACTTTTGCAACTAATTTTAATTTAAAGAGGCTTTTACTTGGCTGCCTATATTAGCTTTTGCCTTTCCCATCAAGTTCTTAAATATAATTTTTTAAATTAATTAGTTATGATAAAATAACATTTCCTAGTTTTACATTGGTTGTACCACCTGACATGGAACACGTACCAGCATACCTACGAGTTTAAATTAGCTAGTTTTATTAATAGCTTTAATACATTTTACATTAATATTTAAAAGCGGTCTACAAATGTGTTTACATGGTCATAAAATTCAGGGTCCTCTTGATGACTCAATATCCTATTTATTGTTATTACTGTTTCTCTTTTAAATAACAGTCCCATGCTTACAGTTGGGCCACTCTGACATTTGAGAACATACAAATTCCTGGAAAAGTTTGTCAATTATAGCAACCGTTTTAAAACTATCGGTATTTGTAGAACGTGGTTTATTTGAAACATGTTAAACATTAAAAAAAAAAGTCATGCCATACTATGATATTTCGAACTCATTATCTTTAAAATTGCATTTTCTATAGTTTTTAGTCTGTCCAGTTGCATGGACGGTTGCACTGTCTGACATTGTGTAGGTTGGAGGTGCAAAAACAAAACAAATGACTTCATTAATAAATAACTTATTTGAAATTATATTATTTGAATGTGCTTAAAATGTAATTTAACTAATTCAGATCTTATTTATCACATACATGAAGTGAAATGCTTTTATTAAGCATATCCCCGCTTATGAATTTGAAAGCTGGGGTCAGAGTGCAGGGTCAAAGCCAGAAAGTGCTATGCCCCTGGAGCAAGTAAGGTTATAAGGGCCTTACTCAAGGACCCAATGATGGTAGCTTTCCTAGTGCGAGACTTAAACACTAACCCTTTGATCACTAAATACGTTTTATAGAATAAAGTGGTACAAGTCATGAATTGATTGAAAATTTTTAATAAGGAAATAATGCAATAGGACAAAAATATACACGCCATGTCATTGACCCATACATGTAGATACACACAAACATTATTGTATAATTTTTTCCCCAGTTTGTGTAACGTTATCATATATAAACAGAGTAATTTTTGTACACAGATTACACAATAATAAATCAGAATAACTTTTACTACAGGCTTGAGCTTCTTTTTTTTCTTTTTGACTAGATAATATTAAATTAGGTAAAACTACAAGTTTGATCGAACAAACTAAAAATAAATAAATAAATAAATGCTGTACTTTACTCATTTATTTTTCAGTCAGCACTATCCCCAAACTTTCCCAAACGGGTATTCTATACAAATACTACTAGTTTATTTAATGACTAAACTAATTGGGGGACATAGATGTATATATTTACCATTTCTGTAGACGTGCAGGGTTTATACATTTCTCCTCAGCCTTGAGTCAGCAGTTTAATGGCCCTTGACCAAGTTAGCCATGCGAGTTAACAGGCGCGCACGTGGACCGGTGCATAGCAGTAGCTATAGAAGGCCTGCTTACACTGCGCATGCGCTGAACTAAGCGAGTGGCGGTTTGATCCCAATCGTCGTACCACTCCCTATTTAAGTGCCGTACTTGTGAGATAGAATAGTCAGTGCTAGGCCCTACGTAGTGTAGTACTTGTTAAAAACGGTGACATTGGACATTCACCAGCTGTCATTGACTACCAGTCATGTGGCTGAGATTTTATTTCATTACGCCGCACACTCCGTTCTAAACGGTATGTCAAAAAATAGCCATAACGCCCTTGACGGCACACTAGTTGGTGTTGTATTGAGTTACACGGCTGTTGGTTTATGACGCGCCCGGGTGTCTGTGAAACGCGTTAGCATGCGTGCTAGCTCGTCGTGCTGTGTGGAAAAAGGACTTTTAAGGAACAAAGAACGTTGATGACAAATACATATTACCACGAAAAGCTCTTTAGTAAATTAATAGATATGAATATTGCTCTCTGACATCTAAAGCTAAGCTAAATATGTATTAACCACTAGCTGATTATCAACACCAGGCCCTGTGTTGTTGTGAAGAAGCTAACCACTTTAGTTAAAATGCCGCGTAATCACGTTACTTTAGAAGTCGTTTGAGACACCTGAGTTAACGTGTAAATGGGCAGTAATTTTCACACCATTTCTTACCTAAGAAGAATGTCAAACGGGATTTCGGTCTACATTTCGGGGCAGTAGCTTACGCTGCGAGGCGCATCGACCGTCCATAAAGGAGCGCCTTTCCTTCAGTGTTAAAAAAAAACCCCGCGCTAGCTTTTTGTCTGCGCGAGCTTCTGCCTGTCTCTTAGCAACCACACCAAACCAGCAGCACGTGACCTCAGACATATTTACATACATAATTTTGTGTTATTAAATTAACCAGTTGGGGCTAAAATAATATTTTGTTGCTATGTCGTTTACAGATCGTAGGGGGAGAGCGGGGACGAAATTACCAAAACGTATTTTTAAAAGAGTGTTTAATTTAAACAGATATACTGTGTATGTTTGCTATTGTGAATAATTTCAAATATGGTGGAACTTAAACTTTTTTTTTATTTTACAAATGCTGAACAATTTTATAATAATTTCAATTTAAACATGTTACTTTTGAAAATTAAGTAAAAAGTAACAGTAATACAAGCTAGATTTTTATGGTACTCTTGTTTTTATTAAGTATACCTGAGTATGACCTTGTTAAAGGTAGGGTAGGAGATTTTGGAGAGGCTAAGAAATAGCAAGTTAGCTTTGAAAGCCAAAGACCTGCCCTCACTGCATACTCACTTTCCAAAGCAACGCGCCTCCAAAACATGAACGTGTTCGTGCACATATATGTTTACAGGCAGGTTGGAAAAACGGATTACAAGCACTCAAATTGCATTTGGATTTTCTAATCCGATGCAAGTGGCTTGCCAATTAATTATTGGGGAAAAAACTCCGTCTTTTCCTCCCCGTGGAACCAAAAACGTCTTTTTCGGCAAATGTTGAGATCTTATGGATGCATCAATCAGGGTATCTTCCGTTCATTCAACATTCGTTTTCAAAAAAAAAAAAAAGAAAAATTAAATGTTTTTTAAATTCATCATAAATCCATTATAAAATGAAAAAAACTGATTTTAAAAAGAATGGAGACATTTTTCTATATTATATTGAGAAAATAAATATGGAAAAATGTCTCAATTCCTCCTTTAAAAATGTTGTCTTAATTGTTTTTCATTCATTGTCGGAAATGAGCAAATACAAACTATGTTTTTCGTTTTCCGTTCTTTGATTTGAAAACGGATATGGAACGAACGGAAGATGCCATGATTGTGCTTCCTTTACTTTCCCTGTGCCATTTTCACTGGCTATCCTTCCTTGGGACACATTTGGTATGTACTAAACCCTGAATAACGGAGACTTACAGTTTTGGAGATTCCCTGCCACAGAAATAGAGTTATAACACTTGCCCGTTTGTTTTTATTATTCCACTTGAAATCCCGAATGTCCACATATGACCATAAACCCCTTAATTACCATCATAATAAAAATAATTAATGGTTTTCACTTCACCTGTCAGTGGGTTTTAACCACATGATCTTAACCATGCTGATCGTCTTATACAATATGGCCATCTGAAATAAATAAATAAATAAATGTTTCACTTGTGGAGCAAACTGAATCTAATAAGACACTTTACTAAATCTAAATTAAAGATGAACATTTTTGACCAGCATCCGTTACTATTTTACTACTCTCACCACTAAAGTGCCAATTTAAAGTTTCAATGCCACAATTATTCATTGAACCATTAATGTTGTTATTGCGCCTCCTATTGGATCTAGTTTGTAAAAAGGAGCTCCGTTAGCTTACGTTTTGCCCGCGTGTCATGTGCTGGTTTCCGCACTATTATAGTTATTTTGAGATTGCAAATTCCGTAGCAATGTAAACATTGAATCAATGCAGGATAAACAATAAAAAAAACGTATATAATACCTTCTATAACCTCGCTTCATGAAAATGATTTCCTAGCCATCGTCTCGACGAAGGTCCGAAGCTACCACGCATGCGCAGCAAAAAAAAAAAAATCTCGGCTCAGTATTTTGGAGACTTGTCCTGCATTTCTTAGTTTACTTATATTTTCAAAAGGAAAAATGATACTTTTAATACATTTTGATAGTTGATAGATTCAGGGGGGATAAGATGTGTGTGTGGGGGGGGGGGTCTAAAACCGCCCCTGCACCACGATAACCTCATTAATAATCTCCATAAATCTAAGCACTTATTATGGACTACGGCTGTTAGTGCACCTGAAAACGGGTGGCTAACTGAAATGATGGAATGACTTTAGCATTACCCTCCTCCTCCTCCTCTTATACGGGGATGTCCTGTGGGATGGGGTTACACTTACATCCACTTTCAGTCTGGATGCTGCTGCTGCTGGATGTCGGTCTTCATGAAGGAGGCTCGCGCCTTTCCCAACTAATCGCGCACTTTTTTTTTTTAAGAAACTAGAGTTTTAATCTATACAACAGCGAGCCGAGAAGAGGTGACCGCTGCCGTGTCCGGTGGAGTTGCACGAAGCATGAAGTTCGTGGAGGCCGCGCGCGTTTCGGTTCTGCTGTTGGTGCTGCTGCTGGGGGATCAGCGCGAGGTGCAGGGGAAAGCGGCGCGGCTGGAGCGCTGGGTGAAAGCTGGACTGCAGTACCTGAAGGTGCACCTGTGCCGCAGAGCGACTTTACCGCAGAGCGACTGCCGCAGCTTCGCTCAGCTCCATCCGAGCGGAATGGCGGTGTATACTACAGAGTTCGGATCTGGTAAAGTGCTCGCTATCCTACCCGACTCACATCCCGGATTAAAAGCGAGCCACAGCGCGGGAGCTCTTAGTAGTGAGCGCGCGCTGGAGCCGGACCTCTTCCCCGACCTGAGCGCGCATGATGCTGTGCTCGTGCTGGACCCGAGTCCTGGACAGAGTTTCGGTCATCCCGTGCTGCTCTTCTACGTGGATTATAATGTGGCCAAGAAAAAGTGTGCCCATGTGGAGGGGATTTATTTGGGTGAGTAATCTCTTTAAATAGGTTTAAAAAAAAAAAAAAAACTAAATAGATCAATACTATTTTACAGTAATAAAATGATTTTTAAATAATTAAAGCAAATAATCAAATCCGACTTGCTCACTTGCAATCACTGAATCATATAAGGCGTTTCGGTGATGACTGTTGCATTATGGGTCAGTAAATCATTGCAGATTTCCATACATTACTGAACGCCAGTTTAAAAAGCCTTAAACTATAGCAGGTGCACGAAAACAAATCAACCACTACCATCATTGGGTCCTTGAGCAAGGCCCTTAACAACACTTGCTCCAGGGGCGCCATTCGTTCTGGCTCTGACCCTGCGCTCTGACCCCAGCTTTCAAATTCATATGCTGGGATAAGCAGAATAAAAACATTTCACTGCATGTATGTGTATGTGATAAATACCATCTGAATTTGAATTTTTGAATTTGAACACCTTTTCAAGGCAATGTCTATGTGAGATGTTGACCTTGTTGAAGCACCTTTGTATCTTTGTCCTTTTACCACGTAGTATTTCATTTCCGGTGTAATATTTGCTAACTGGTGTTTGTTTGGTCAGCTGTTTGGAAAAACGGTGCAAAAACCCCAGACTTCATAACGACTTGTAAATTTCAGGAAGGAAAAACATCGAAAATACATCTGCAGCAAACATCCATGCCTGTCCACATTCCGAAAAACCTCTTTAAACACATGTAGAACTGTGATGACTTCATCGTAAACAGTTAGCGAGTATTCTTTTACCATCATGTGTCACACAGATGACAAACGGCTTTTCATCGAGTCTCTCTCTCAAGATTTCGGCATCGCATCCTCTTTGCACATTTTTCCAGAATTTCAACTTGATCTAAACATAAAAAGCCACATCTGGATTTCTGTTCTTCTGTTTTATCACAACATCTAGAGCAGGGGTGTCCAATCCTGCTCCTGGAGGGCCGCTATTCTGCAGAATTTAGCTCCAACACATCTGTCTAGAAGTTTCTAACCTATCGTAAAGCATTGATTAGCTGGTTCAGGTGTGTTTAATTAGGGTTGGAGCTAAACTCTGCAAAACAGTGGCCCTCCAGGAGTACGATTGGAGACTCCTGATCTAGAGCGTTATAAATAAAACGGAGTTGAGTTAAATTAAATGATTGTAACGTGTTGCAGGAGAGGAGTGTATGACGCTGGCCCTGAAGACTCGCTGTCAGAACCAGCTGAAGCGAAGAAGAAGCCGCAGCGACCGGACGACCGACCGCACACGCATTCGGAAGAGTGTGGGGGTCAGAGCAAGCCATACAGAGCGTAGCAGCGGCTTCTGTGAGATCCACTTTCTGCCCCGAGTAGTGGGAGTGAGGGACAGCAACCGAACACAGCGCCTCCACTGTGTGGGTGAGTAAGCGGCCGAGATGGACATGCCCATGTCTCCACGTACAGGTCGTTGTTTGCCTAGACGCTCGGGGTCCGGTACAAGAGGGTTGCGAGACAAGAGCATATGTCAGCTGGGAGTTACACTGCACAATCAGACAGGGTTCTTTGCAGAAAAATGGCTTAAAGTAAAATTCAATTTTATTTTCTTGTGGCACTTGAATAGAAAAATTATCACAAAGCTGAATAAGGGATCAGCTTTCTCAAACAACACGCTGAAAATATGACACACAAATACACGTTGCTTAAGGGGGAAACAAAAAGATATTTTCATGTAAACAAGTATTATGTATTCAAAATATTTACTATAACAAGCTCTAAAGCTCTCATGTCTAATCATCCATTATCTAGTGTTTATCCTGTTCAGGGTCGTGGGGGCGCTGGAGTCTATCCCAGATAACTTAGTGTGTGAG
>JAOUQX010000040.1:12028399-12040895 GCA_028566295.1 Liobagrus marginatus
ATCTATATATATATATATATATACACACACACACACACACACACACACACACACACACACACACACACACACACACACACACACGCACATCCCTAACACTGGAAAGTAGCAGACTTTTTTTTTTTTTTTGCTTGTTGATGAAGTAATGAGCAAAAGAAAGATTTAGAGAAGTGTCCACCCACACCACTTTTAGTCAGTCTCTAATTTAAGACCCAGTGGTAAACGGTGGTGCGTGTTGATGTAACATTATGGAGATGATGTTCAACAATAAGGAGAAGAAAAAGGGAAATTATAGTTTAAAGGGAGTAAAAATAGATAAAACCTTGCACACCCTGTGGAACGCATCAAAGTCATCGTTAAGCGCAAACCAAACCAGCTATCATGCTTACATGTACCGCACCCAGCATCGAATCCTCACTGGCCCCCTGTTTCTCCTCTAACTATACACACTCATCGACCTCAATGGCACAGCAACCTCCAAAAATAAACTCGATGAGCTGCTCTCTTTCAAGCAAACTAACCAGCACATGACAAAGCAATGACTTGAGACCACAACGCCCGCCGATACCCTTCACATGGACCAACGCATCATTAAGATCATTTTAAATGTTTCTTTAGCTGGACAAAACATGTAGACTTTGAGTGTCTTTCCTTAGGGGTGTTTCAGTCTCTGGTTAAGTTCTGCCTTGACTAGTCAGTATTTACGGCATGCTAGAACCCCATCGGTCAAATGAGCTAATCATGATAGAAAGATGACTGAACAATTCCCTGATAATCAGTCGGCAAGATGAATCCTCAGAGGTTCTCTATCCCAGTCCACCCTGAAGCTCTTATCTCCATCTGTGAGTGCCGACTCCTGCCAAGATCGAGCCGTGAGCTTTGGAGGTCACGATAAAGTTTGACCAGTTTGACCCATGTGCTACAGACTGTCAGCTGCAGTGCTGATGGAAGAAGTTTTTGTAATCAGTCGCAGAGTTTTGTGCTATGGTTCAAATTTATATTTGGTGGTGATTTGCTGATCTGGGAACAGTCCAAATGTGCCTTCCTGGCTCGGGCGTTGACAGCACAGATTGGCCCTCTCTACACTTAGCTCGACCCTCCACCGACCTGACATCATCCATCTTTAGGACGAATGGCAGGCTGAGTATGAGGAACTTTGTAAAGAACAGTGGAGGCTCTGTGTCCGGTGGTTTAAACTGTCCGCACTATCCGCCTCACAGGAAGAGGACTGTCGAGACCCCCTGCATGTGCTCGGCGGCCTGCGTTTCGGCATACGCACCAGAACAGGTGGATGTTTTAAATCTTATAGCGTTGTCCAGTTTTTTATACAGTATATTGGATGATTAATAAAGGCGTAACCAATTTAATATTGCGCTTTAAACGAATTAATTCTCACATTCTCTTAACAAAAGAAGCAACACGTCCCCCACATTCGACACCGAGCTGCAAAATCAGGACTCACATGTAGACATGTTAAGGAACTTGAAAATGATCCTGAGATGCAAGTCTAAATCCGAATTTCCTGTCCCTCGCAGGACAAAGTTCAGACATATAGCAGTGTTATCAGTTTACTCGTCTCTTCCGAGTCTTACGAGAGCCTGAACTATCCTCTGCCCACTCACAACGAATTAAAGGTCGGCGCCTCAGTGCATGGTGTTCTAAACAAACATGGCAGCATTCATTACACCTTTGATAGTCGATGGAGCATGTATAGCTAGCTCCTCCTGCTACACTGCTTTCGCTATAAGAACTCAGCAGGTATCAAAACATTCATGTTTACAATCTCACATGCACAACCTCCCCTAGGCTACCATCAGCGAGGTGTACTGACCTCACCTTATGAGAACAGTAAATTACTATGTCAACAGCAAATGGACGCTTGTGACAATCTAATTTACAGCCCGGCTGTGCTGATGGATGTATTTTATTCCTTAACTAAAAAAAAAGGCTGTTCACGTTAACACACATAGCACGCACTTGTATCCTAGGTTCATTTTCTTTTCACACATGCTGCCACTGTGTTTCTGTAATTGTTCATTTGGAGCTAAGCTGTACGTGTGAGCGAATTTTTAAAGCCGCCCACAGACCAAATACGCATCCGGGTTGTCGATCGGTTCGCTGTGTGCAGCACGCCGAGATCACAGCACGGTGGTACATCTTGGGCCAGGTATCTACAGGAGGAGCCTTTTATTTGGCTATTTACAGCCATGTGTCACTGCTGCTGCCTCTGGCATGATTATCACTGTAGGATGAAGCGGTGTCCGGAGGTTCATGCGGCACAATAGTGGCTGAGGAAACTGCAGACCTCATTATCTACTGAGCTATCCGGCCCTCCCGAGGCCTATCTGCTCGGTACACTCACATTCATTCAGCCAGCCAACAACACTAACTTGTTGATGTGCTAAAAGCCTTAGCATGTCCAACATAGTCAGAGATTTCCCCTCATTCTTTATTGCTTTTATGCATACTAAAATGTGATACGTAACATTGTGATAAATGTGACCGGACTCCGTGTGAGCTTAATGATTAACTATGAATTGTACTATATGCTAACCATTTTACAATTATTAAAAAAAAATAAAATGATTAGCTGTCAAATCTTTAGCTTGCTGCTTGAAGATGGCAATTCCATGTTGAGCCATAAGGGGGCAGATGGCTGCCAAGGGACGAGTGGAAGAAACAAGTGGTCAAGCAAAGCATGCACTAGAAAACATCAGAGTCAAAGGAACAATTTCAGGAGTAAGACAAATACAAAGGACAGATACATCATTTAAAAGACAAATTATGGCTAATTATCGTTCCATATAGAATGTATATTTTGTAGATACAGCGTGTCCTGCTCCTTTCTATTATAATCACACACTCCACCTTAATATCAGTCTCAAACCTCTTCCATTGTCTCCCCTCCAGCTAATGCTGTTCTTTTGCAAGTCTACCCGCGTTTCCTCATACACCTTTTCCCCTCTCTTTGATATGATTTTATTGGTTGTCTCTTGATGTACTCATGGGTTGATATGGGCAATTAGCGAGACAGACAGGAACAACAGGGAGGAATAAAATGAGTAAAATGCCTAAGGTGCATTTACTTTCTCAGCCACTGATATCACAGCTACATTCATACCGGTATCTCTTAATCTTTCTTTTAACTATGCGCCTTTACAACCACTACATTACTGACTGGGTTGCACACACACACCTCACCAAGGCGTTTCCCATTACAGCACACACCAATGCGTGTGATGGTATTCGGCGATGAGCTGCGTTGACCATTGGTTCTGTTCATCGGGGTTAAACCAAACCGGTCACTGATTTACATTTACAGCATTTTGCAGACGCTCTTATCCAGAGCGACTTAAAACTGAGCACTTTAGGGTTAAGGGCCGCCTTACTCAAGGGTCAACAACATTTACATCTTATCCAGAGCGAGCAGTTGAAGGCAGTTAAGGGCCTTGCTCAGGGGCCCAGCCGTGGTAGCTTGGCAGTGCTGGGAATCGAACCCCGGTCTTCACATCAGCAGTCCAACACCTTAATAAGCACTGAGCTACCACTTCCCCCATTCATGTCATTCAGGTCATTGATAAGCCCGGGGGTCACAGGTCAGGGGCTAGAACACTGATAAGACCGTCTATGGAACCCCACTGGGCTGATGGAATCTGAGCAAGCATGGAGAAGCAAGGCTGTGACGGGACACTGATCAAACAATGAAATCGGACCCTCATTCATCTTCACGCCCTTCTTGTCCCTCTGTCTTTTACAGCATGCTTATCTAAAGCCTGACACGCTCTCAGCTATGGCTCCTGCACCTTCGGGCTTGGTATTTATTCTAACCCTAATTACACGAGTGGACTTCGCTTGGCCCTCTATCTGCAAACCATTAACTTGTTTACGGTAAGTCTCATCCCTCAGCGAGCATGCACAGACAGAGGGAAGTAAGTCTTGTGACCACAGTTTCATCAGACTGTTCTTCCTTTTGTCTCTTGAAGTCCAGGTGGACGCATGTACAAATGTTGCCAAGCAAGCTAGCAAGCTAAGATGACATTATACCTGTAGATCACTTACATTTACAGCTTTTGGCAGACGATTTTATCCAGAGCGACTTACATCGTTGGTCAGGGGCCTTGCCCAGGGGCCCAGCAGCTCAGTAGTAGCTCAGTGGTTAAGGTGTTGGACTGTTGATCCCAAGACTGGGGTTTGATTCCCAGCAGTCCAACATCTTAAGATACCACTTCCCATTAAATACGAAAGAAACTGGAGTGAAAGAGGAGTAAACTGAGTCAACCTACATTTGTGCAAAGGTTTACACCCCCACAGATGTTAAATCTGTGGGGAAGTGGTAGCTCAGTGTCCAGTAAGACACAGTAGGACTGCTGCTCCAACGACCGGGGTTCAATTCCCAGCACCGCCAAGCTACCACTGTTGGGCACCTGAGCAAGACCCTTAACCCTCAACTGCTCGGTTGTAAATCGTTTTGGATAAGAATGTCTCCCAAATGCTGTAAATGTAAATGTTAAATAGTGGGAAAAGCACCGTATAAGCTTCCAAAAATCTTCTGTTTATCGTCTGGGACTATGTTGCTATACGTTAAAAATTGCTTTACTAGCAGAGCGAATAGTGTTATATTACTCATCATTGACCACGTGCAGTCTAGAAAGAACTAGGAAAGGAAAGAAATGTGTTCCTATTCAACTATATTTGCCTTCGAAACTTTTTCACTCAGTTGTATTTGATTGGCTTGGCAGGAAGAAGCTCTTCAGTTCTTTGCCAATGCTTTGGCGCGACACCGAAGCCAAATATCCAAACACAGTATCTGAAAAGAAGAGCCGTGTGACTGTATCAGCAGATTTGTATGCGGTTACAGTAATAGCTGAGGATAGTGATGACCGTGCATTACTCATGTTTGCGTAATACATACACCGGATTGCATTATACCTCAAATGTACTGAATACACACCAATAACATCAGGCTGGAACGGTACACACCATGCGGTACGGGTTGCGTTGGTCCCAATGCACATGACTGCACCTGCAGTTCAGAAATGTTCTTGCTTGTTCGTAACATTTCATCAAGCCAAGTAACCATTTGAGTAATTAATTTGATTAATAAAATCACAAATACACAAAATCACAAACATCTGTGCTTTCACTCTCCTTCTGCCGTTTCGCTCGACGACCGCCCTGAGGTGGCTTTAAGCCGTAAAAACAGATTTACCGGGTGTCTGACAGACCACATGAGAGCTGGCGGGTTTTTTTTTTCCCGCGTTGTCGGAATAAAATCCGGTGGCTTTTCGAAACCTCCGCAGCCCCACCACACACGCCAGCTTTTTTCAATGAAAAAAAGAACGAAAAGAACAAAATGAGGTGTCAATATTGAAACAACAAATGTCAGAAGAAAAGCATTTGTTTTGTCACTGACATGCTTATTGTTCTAACAGTTTTGGTGTGAGACTAATTTAAGAATTCAAATCAATAAATACTGTATTGAAGCCCTGCAGCGAGGGACAATTATTTTCACCGGGTATTCACAGTGACACGGTCATTACAAAAGAAAAAAAAAACTCAAAGAATTCATGCGCCGTAATAGAAGTTAGATTAGTGACATTTTCGAGCTGTGCGAGTATCCAGGAGAGGAAATGAATTTTGGGGTGTTTTAAAGGCCACCACAGTTTAGAGCTCTGGGATTATCTTCAATTCGAACTATTCACAAGCAGCCGCTCACAAATCCTCGGCACATAACAATGAAGGACGGGACATGTTAATGATAAAGCACACTTTAGTCGAGTGAATCTCTCTGTCCTATTATTTGGGTTAAGGAGGGTGTGATTGCTCTGTAACTACTGGAAAACAAAGGAGAGGGAGGCAACAGTGCTGAAAAACAACAGGTAGGTAATGACAAATGGAGACTGATGATTGTATCAGGATTCATTAGCGCATGAATATAAGAAAGTAGCTCAACTCAGGGTTAAGAGCCTTTCTCAGGGGCCCAGATGTGGTCAGCTTGGCGGTGCTGGGAACCAAACACCGGGTCAACACCTAAACCACTGAACTACCACATCCCCTCATACTGTACTCAGGCAATCAAAATAAAGATAAAGATGATGCCCAATTTTCTGATGCCCATTTATCACTACGTTTACAGCAGACGCTCTTATACAGAGCAACTTACATCCGAGCAGTTGAGGGTTAAGGGCCTTGCTCAGGGGCCCAGCAGTGGTAGCTTGGCAGTGCAACCCTGATCTTCGGATCAGCAACACCTTAAACACTGAGCTACCGCTTCCCCTATTGCTACAATATTATTAGTAACATTAATAACAATACTAATAGTAGCATTAATAACAATATTGATATTAACATGAATAAAATATCTACAGTAACATTAATAACAATTTTGATATTAACATTAATAAACTATTGATAGTAACATTAATAACAATATTGATATTAACATTAATAACAATACTGATATAAACATTAATAAAATATTTATAGTAAGATTAACAATATTGATATTAACATAACAATATTGATATAGACATTAATAAAATATTTATAGTAGCATTAACAACAATATTGATATTAACATTAATAACAATATTGATATAAACGTTAATAAAATATTTATAGCAACATTAATAACAATTTTGATAGTAACATTAATAACAATATTGATATTAACATTCATAACAATATGAATTGTAACATTAATAACAATATTAATAGTAACATTAATAACAATATGAATAGTAACATTAATAATAATATTAACAGTAGCATTAATCACAATATTAATAGTAACAGGTGAAATTATTATGATTTTCTATCTATAAAAGGAAGCCATAGAATATATAGTTTAATTGGTGTATAATTAATTGTAATATTGTGGAAAGAGCGTAAAGAAAGTAAACTATAAACAGTTGTCTCATATAAAGATGCAGCTTTTCACGTTATGGAGAAACCATCCCATAATGAACCACTTACAGTTACAGCTTTTATGTTACATGCGGTACGAATAAACGTCGTCGCCGTACGTCTCCCCACAAATCCAGCGTATACCGTAATACCGTAAGCCCCTTTGTTAAGTAGTTATTACGACAGACACGTACGAGTGTGTTAGCATTAGCATAATCATATAAACCTTAAGCATGAGCCAGCACAAGCCAAGCCTGGCTGTTAGAGAAAAGCGTCTGACCAATCAGCACTGAGCGTTCAACAGCTCTTAGTTCAATCATACACAAGCGTCTAAACGACGTCTCCGGGTAAAAGGACGGCGTGTCGTTCCCGAATCTCATCTCAAGCTAAAATAGATTTGAACTGTAATCAACTACATTCACTTTCCAAGCTGAAAGCTACGTGAAACATGGAATATGTGCCATTTAGAATCCCATTAGATCTTTTTCGCCGACTTTTACTACAGAACCAGACGAGTGACGTGTGTAAATTGATGCTGGAGTGCATTTACAATGCATTGTTACGAGTGCTAGTTTTCACATTCATTTATGCATCCCGAACACTGATTCATGCATACAGTGGCAGTCTGTTCATGTGTGTGTGTGTGTGTGTGTGTGTAAGAGAAAGAGGAAACAGGAGATGAGAAAGGGAAATGAGACACGAGTGTGTGCCTCTCAGATTTGATTTGGCCATGGAGTCTGGGTGAGATAGCTCACTCGCCATCTGATGTGGGGGACTGATTAACTTCATTTAATTGATTGAAAAGCATCATGGCAACGGGTGGATCATGGAGGGTGCGGAAGAGGGGGTAAACATCTGCTGCTTTCCCACGCGACCTCCTTTCACCTTAGATCTCACCCTTAAAGCCAGCATACGGTCACGGTGTGTCCCTGAAGTCCCCAAATGACACGCACAGCATGGAGGAGCTGGCAGGAGTCATGGGAAGTGAAGCGGAAACAGACGAAAGCAAGAGAAGGGAAATAAGCGAATAAAAGCAAAGTGGCTCATGAGTCTGGCCTGACTGACCTTTCCTTAGTCCAGTGTCATTACAGATTCAAAATGATGGGTGTTTTTGTTTTCTATTAGTCATTTGGTTTTGTGTGTGATTTAAGTAATGTACTCGATGGAGCCCAGCTTTTCTTTTATCAATCTGCCATTTTTCACATTCACACTTTACGAATCCATGTTCAAACATTATTTTGAAACATTATGTACATTTTTTTTTTTTAAACCAAATCATCAATTTTAGATCAAATCCACTGAAGAATCATCTGAACTCTGAACTGCAATAGAACAGATTAGACATGAGGAAAATTTAACTACACTACATCCGTAACCGAACGTCGATAAGTACTTAAATAACAATAAAAAAAAATTAAAAACCTAATAATTAGTTTTATTATTATTTTTTAAATATATTTGATCTATTCCCGACAAGGATTAAGAAAGTGTTTCTGATTCTGATTGTTGGGCGGAGCTTAGTTTTTGGGGGCGGGTACATGGCGGGCCCCTGCACAATTTTCTGCATAAGGACCCGGGACTGACTTGCTACACCACCGACTATAAAAAGTTTGATGACATCGGATGACTCACACCCACATGCGGTAAGTGAGGTTGGGTCTGGCGGTGCAGTCCAAAGACCACTCCAGTTCTTTCACTTTCACAAACTTAATGAGCCGTGTTTTCATCGACCTCAGTCTGTATACTGGAGGATCGTGATGCCGAATCAGGAAGTGCAGTTTTGCACATCTGGTAAAGAGAAATCGACCTAGACGTATAGATACATGTTGTAACACCAGGTTATATAGAAGTTATGAACCAAACTCCAAACCAAAATAGTTTGCATGTTCTTCCCTGTGCTTGCGCGTGTTTTCCCCGGGTACTCCGTTTTCCTCCGACTTCCAAACCCATGTGATTGTACATAGGTGAATGTGTTACTCTAAATTGTCCATAGGAGTGAATGTGTGTGTGAATGGTTGTCTGTTTAATGAATTGGCCAGGATTCTGTGCTCTCAATCTGCAGCCTATGTTTGATTCCTCGGAAAGAGGAAAAAAATTTAAAAAAACATAAACGCATACATAAAAAAATTTGAAAGGTTCCATAATAAACGGTATCCATCCGAAACCATTTTCTTAATCAAATATGTGGATCACTGATTCACTGTGGTGGTCCCTCACAGTCTGAAGAATATAAATGGCAAATGTAGATCTGGCATGGTATGACATGGTATATTGATGGCACTTCCTGGTTTTGTTTAATTGCAGGTTAACATAACTATATGGTCTTTAATACTAATTGAGTTTCATGTTTCTTTTCATTAAAAAAGGGACAATGGCAATTTAAAACTCCCTGAAAGGGCACTTGGAAGAAACTATTTTATTTAACTTTATTTTTGTGTGTCGAAGCACATGTGACCTAGGAATCACATGATTCTTTAGAAATATAAGAACATTAGCCACTGTGTAAGGAAGTAAGTTCAAGCATTTATTTAATTATGCAAATAAGAAGCTTTTAACAAAGCGAGTTGAAGTGTGATGAGCATCCAATTCATTCCTGCGTATAGAATAAATGCATAAGGAACAGAAAGTAGTGTGTTGGGTATAAATCAGGCCCTCTGGGGCTTGGAGAAAGCTAGCACTGGGCCGATATCCAGCCACCGCCCGCACCCACAGCTCAGCAACCCTCTCCTGGGCAGCGTTTGGCCGGACGCCCCTTGTCTCTGCTTCTTTATTGATAGAATGTGGCTCCCTGGCCGCACTCGCTTTGCCTAATGATGCTGTCAGAGAAAAATGCACTCCCAAGAAGCCACTGGGCATTCACGTCGCACGCAACCTAACCAGAGCCATTTTCATCTACTGCTTTATTTACCTACATGCCTTTTTTATTTTATGCTGGTTTTGGCCTACATGCGGAGACAAATATTTTGTACCAAAATAATGATTATATATTATAAGTACCATTAAGTACATTATGCCACAAGTCTTCTAATCATTACTAACAGAGTCATTAACAGTCCTTTATTGTTAATGGTAGTTCGTTAGAACTGTTAAAAAAGATAAGAAGTAAGATGTTGACCACAGTAATATTGTTTTATGTTTTATATTGTGTTATTATGTTTACCTAATTTCATATGCCATAAATAGCTTATATACCTATATGCACCGATACCAGTATCGGTATTGGGCCCGATACCGAACTCATGAAATTGTACACATACTCGTTAAGAAATACCCCCCCCCCCTTAAGCTACTTAATAGCTTAAGTAGAAGAGGTTCTACTTCAGCGAAAGTAGTGTGGTTTATTACAAATAAACAACCGAACAACACTTTAGGGTGCTAGATATACTTTACTAGAAAAAGTAGTAGATGATCCTTATTTGGGCATAACTTGTAACCAAAGAACATTCCTGAAAACTGCTGAATAGACAAACTGTTTTTGGCTTAGAACCATTTCTGATAACTACACACTCGTTTATAGGATTCTGCATAGAACCTTTAAATTGCTTCCTCAATGGGACACCCGAAGAATGTTCTAGACTTCTTGGTTTTTAGGAATGTAGTCTTAGTACCATGTGAGTGTAAATGTCAATTCAAAGTCTTTGAAACTTAATCTTCCTTGGCCAATAAAACTCATTCTGATTCTAAAGAGGGGTTCCTCGTTTAAAACGCATGTTGTCCTCTTACATTTCCAAAGCTTTTTTTCCCCCATTCCACCACAAAGCCACACTGTTAGCATTCCGGCCGTGTCAGGGTGAGGTCTGATCTGAGAGTGTAAAACGGAAAACTGAAAAGTCCCTTCAACCTCAGACCATGCAGTCTCAAGGTCTCCATCCACACCCGAGTCGTTCCCAAGCTGCTCCTGCCATGATGTATCTACACCATTTCCTGAGAGCGACAGCAATAGCGTGTGGTACTTCTGCGCTTTCAAAGTTTTGGACGGCTACAGACTTCACCCTGCCATGCCCAGCTTGATCTGCAGGATGTTCCCACATAATTTTAACTTGTTTATTGAGGGATTGCAATGCTGAGGTTGCCGAGCCAGGCCAGGGACAGATGTGCATAAATCAGCCCTGATGTCATTCTCAAATTCTCACTTATCATGCGTTTTTTTCATCCAGTTGTTTTAGAGCTGGTTCCAACCTAGGATTGGACTGTCTTTGGAGGAAACCAGAGTACCAGGAGGAAAACCTTGAAACCTGAGGAGAATGTGCAAATTTTACCCACCCAGGACAGTGACGGGAATCAAATCCCATCCTGAAGGTGTAAGGCAAGCGTGGACAAGCTTGAGTAGTATGTCATAGAAGGATGAGTTATACATTGTCTGCCGCAGACATTCTTATTACAATATACAATACTTGGCCCTGCTGTCAAAAAGTGCCAAAAGTACTATGGAGGAACAGAAATAACATTAGAATTTAGCAACTCTGTCACAGATGTTCGAGCTCAACAGCAGTTAACTATGCAGGCACTGGTTTATCCTATCCACACACACAAAACTACGCTGAAGAAACCAAGGGTTTTGAGTGCAAAATGAATCTTCAACACGATGTCATTTAAATTCAAATTCAGATCTTATTAATGACACACACATACACACAGTGAAATGTTTTTATTCTGCATAGCCCAGCTTAAAAATTCATTTGAAGGCTGGGGTCAGAGCGCAGGATCAGCCAGAACATGCAGCACCCCTGGAGCAACTGAGGTTAAGGGCCTTGCTAAAGGACCCAATGATGGTAGCTTGCCTGGTGCGAGGCTTGAACCCCTGACCCTCTGATCACAAAGTATTGTATTGGAGACCCTGACCATTACATGTTTTAAGCATTCTATTTTGATTTACTCTATTATAATAATCAATGAGTTCAGACACTAATGTTGGGGGAGGTGGTTTGGGGGGCAGTCGTTATTCCAATTTATCCCAAGGGTGTGCAGTAAGGGTTGAGTGAGGCTCAAGGCTCTGAGCAGGATCCTAATGTTCTTTTACTTTATCCATAACACATCGCGCAGTCATTTCTCATAGATATCATTAAGTCCCCAACATTGGACAATGAAATAATAAGCTTAATTTATTATCTATCATAATGAGACCAACCCAACCAAGTTAATTAACCCGTGTTAGTGATTCCTGATATATCGTTCAGCAAGATCTAATTGAAATGACTGGCTTAGGTTGACCAAGTTATTGATTTTGATTGGCTAGGGCAGTCAGATGAAGTGGATGTGACCGAACAGGTGCAGATTTGAAATCATAAGCATAGGAATGAACATATATGTAGAATTTGTTTTCATCTGGGGACTCAGTAATATAATAGGATATGATTGTACGATATGATCGAGTTGATTATATATTGAACATGACATGCAAATTATGCAACCCGAAACCGTCTGGACTTGATTTTGTTTGGACTTGAAGTTCAGTGGGATAAACTGCGGGTGATTTATGAAGAATAATTGCAATGGAAAACAGCATGCAAATGTGTGTGTGTCTGTGTGTGTGCGCGTGTGTGTGTCAGAGACAGAGTGTGTGAGTAAGACCGAGGTTATTAGCGTTAAG
>JAOUQX010000040.1:12077617-12087968 GCA_028566295.1 Liobagrus marginatus
AGCCGGTGAGGTTAAGGGCCTTGCTGAAGGACCCAATGATGGTGGCTTGCCTGGTGCGGGGCTCGAAAAGGGCGTGAAAGTAAATGTAAATATAAAGCGCTGCCGCTCACAAGCAAAGCAACGGGAAGTGCTCCGGGTACCAGACTACAGTAAAATGAGGGAAAGTGGTTTGTACAATTTCCTGTTTATAAATGTTCCATTTGCTCATTTATAACATTAATTAAAGCAAAAACAGAAAAAAAAAAAGAAAACACGTTTCATAGAACCCCGAATATGAACAAACGCAGCGTGAGACCAAACAAAGCAGCACACGTACAAAAAGTCTACAGACCGAGCTAGCTAGTTTCCACATGGCATGTTAATCTGTATGTCATAACATGAGCTAATGCTAGCTAACACTAGTTTAGCATTAGTTAATTTTGTGTTGTATTAAGTTAGTATGTGTTACATGTGAAATAATAGTCTATTTGTTCTAGCGCAGTGGGTTAAGGTGTCGGAGTGCTAATCTAAAGAAGAGCGTGGGTTTGAGTCCCAGCACCACCAGGCTGCCACTGCTGGGCCCCTGAGCAAGGCCCCTAACACTGAACGGCTCAATTAAATAAACAAAATTAATCTAAGCCATTCTGGACGAGAGCGTCTGCTAAACGCTGTGAATGCATATGTAATAATCTACAATAACAAATATGAAACTAGATTATTTTTTAGAAACAAACCTTTATCATAACTGTCAGTAATAACGCTCGGTATCCAACGTTTTAGTTGTGGATAAGATCGTTTGTCTGTAGCATTACTGGATAAAATGCCTTTTTGACAGCTTAAATATTAATTATACATATACATACAGTATATATATATATATATATATTATATTAATAATACAACACGAAAACCACTAGAACTTGATTAATCTTGAGTAAAGCTCAACACACCTTTGCTTCATGATGCTGAAATATTTACGGTTCATTTACGTTTACAGTTAGTGTTTATTACTCCCTATGCACATTGTACCACGTAGTAACGACATGCCGTTCTTTTGCATACTGCGTATGTGCAACAATGACAATAAAAGCTTGAGATAAATTAAGTTAAACGTCAACTTCAGAGAGAACCAGACTGCTGAATAAAAACTATTCCGATGTTTAGACGGTGTGAAACGGATAACACTCCTGGACAAGCCTGGGAATCCGAATGATGTCATTAGCTAGTCAGGAAACGCCTGTTCACCTTCATTCTCTAACAGAGGAATGCTCATTTTTCTCTCCGTTAGCTTTTCTTCCACAACCCATCGCTATGAGTAACACACACGCATGTGCGCTCGATAAAGCTGTGGGCTAAAAACAAACTCATTCATTTAAGTCCACTTTGCTGAGCTGTTTTCCTTTACGGCAGTAATTGCAGTGCCTTGTGAAAAGCCATCAATTTCCAATCCTAATTAGTGAGGGTCCTTAAAACCTTCCTGCAGTGGCCGAATGCTGGTCCAACACAACGGACTCCAACCTGGCAACAAGAGAGAGATTGCTTTTTTTTTTTTTTTTTAAATTAATTTTTCATCATTTTCCCTAATGAGATTGCATCGATTTTAACTGCTGCATGATGACCACATGACTAGGATGACCCGCCCCCAAACAGTCATTATGTTTGTGCGGGACAACGTGGGACATGTTACCAACACTAAAACATAAAGCTGAAACTGTTACAAAATGTGCATTTATCAATAAAAAAACATTTGTATTCTGCTTTCAGCTTGTAAAAATATTTTGTCCCTATGTCCCGTCCAGAACACACCGTTACATCACACTGGACCCACGCTACACATTTTGTTCTAAAACTTTTGACATTAGCGAATTATCCGGAACACGAGTTTGAATCAACCCGCCCCACAGTTTGATTGACAGCCGCTTAGGGACCGGGTTTACACCTTTCAACCTTACAACCGTTGGATGATAGCTAGGATTAAAAAAAATGGCTGTGTTTGAGTGTGTGTGTGTGTGTGTGCGCGTGTGAGGCGGGATGCTACTTATATCGCTGTTTAATATGGCTAACAAGAATTACACCGCAACAAGAATTAATTAACGCATGCACGTTTAATTAACATGATAATTAAGAACTAACACACGCTGGTGAAAATGAAGGACATTACGTCAATATGCGACGTGCGGGACGAAGGGTCACCACCCTACACGTGGCAGGAGGACGAAGTAGAAGAAACGCTTGTGCTGAAAATGTAACTGAAAACATGCGACTCTGATTGGGATCAACTTAAACGGATCGAGTGCATTGGCAGATTTGTAAATGCTGAAAAAACCCTTGGGGTGTGTGTGTGTGGGGGGTGTGTGTGTGTGTAATCCTTTAAATCCCAGGGGGGGGGGTGTTCTGGATGCGTGTGTGGCTATAAGGAACGACACACACATGAGGAGCTATAAGTGTATCCGTCACGGCTGTCTGTGAGATTTAGAAAAATTAAAGGATGGAAGCTCCCACATGAAATTAGAACGTTTTACTGCTTTCTAATTTTAAATTCGTCTGCAGCCGGGCGGCGTTATGTAAAATATAACGAGAGAGAGAGAGAGAGAGAGAGAGAGAGAGTTTTACCCTCGCTGCCTCAGTGAGTTCAGAGAAGACGATTCAGTGAATTTAATTACCCTACATCTGAGAGTGAGAGAGAAAGACACAGGAAGAGAGAAATAACGAGAGTGTGAGTGAGAGACGAATAGAGAATGAAAGAGTGAGCAAGAGAGAGATTGAGAGAGAAAAATAAAGAGGGGGGAAAAAAGAGAAAGACAGAAAGAGAGAGGTAGAAACAGCGAGCATGAGCGCGAGAGAGAGAGAGAGAAGGAGAGAGAGAGCGAGAGGGAGAGAGATAGAGCGAGAGGGAGGTAGAGAGAGAGAGAGAGAGGTAGAGATATAAAGAGAGAGAGGGAGAGAGGTAGAAACAGCGAGCATGAGAGAGAGAGAGCGGGATGAAGAGAGAGGTAGAGAGTGAGAGGGAGCGCGAGAGAGAGCGGGAGAGAGGGAGACTAAAAGGGAGAGAGAAAGAGAGAGAGGGAGTGAGAAAGAGAGCAAAAGTACGAAAAATAGAGTTGCTTTATTATTTTACGATGATGTCACCGATCTGAAATCTGTACCCAATTCCAAAGCAACACAAATGACTCGCATCCCACTCAATATTCCGGCGATCAACATCATCGAAGGTCAAAACCCAAAAGAATAACGCTTTTAACGACCGAGGTGTTTGTACGACATCCATGCTACAAGTGACTTTCAAAGCCGGGCCCTTGAGCAAGGCCCCTAATGCCCAACTGCTCTGATTTAAATGTATCGTCTCGTTTCCAAGACTGGGACTCTTACTTTAAACAAGCACACGTACGGTCCTGTTTAACAGCCTTTTCATGTGTGTGTGTGTATATTTCTACGATAAATTCCCTTAAATGTAGAGTTCATCATTTCGTAAATAAAAGCTTAACACTTGTTACGGGCGCCGGCGTTCTCCAAAGCTTCCGTCTGCTTCGCAGGAATTCAGCGTTCTGTGTTCTTCTAATCCATGGTGGAAACTTTGAAGATGAGCACGTTGGTTGGCAAGTGGAAGTGCTGCTCTGTCGGGCTCGCAGTGGCTTAATAACATTATCTCTAGGCCCTAGAACCCCCACCACAACCCCATCCCCACCCCAACACCCAACTCCACCCCCACCCCAAAACTTCTTTCTCCTTATCAGGTACCCACCTTGACTTCCTTTAGGGACAGCATGCAAATTCACAGAGTAAAGAGGCTCTGTAAAGCAAAGAGAGAGGTTCAAGCTGACCGAAATCTCAGACCCTTTCATATCGTCTTAGTTTAGAGTGTGTGTGTGTGTGTGTGTCCTTTTCCAAGCTTATAAACACAAGTGAGCAATTCGGCTTTATTTACTGTATTTGTGGGAGTTTGAAAAGAAGTTCTACTCAGTTCAAAAGAAACCTACAAACCTTTACGGAACTGAAACATGGTTCACTTTCGCATGTTTTACAATCAAATCTAAGACCGTTTCTCAATACCAAGTACGTAAAGTTTGGACTTGCGTCGTTGGTAGTTCGGATTTGACAAGTTCGACTCAGGAGGATGAACTCCCCAGGACACAAGTTCCGGTTTTCCTGAAACAAAACAGCAGCGTACTTGAGTGCATCATGTGTTGCCCAGAATCCGTCGACGTACATGAGCACTGAGCGCGCGGTCATCGCCTGAATCTTACAACTCCGAAATCTTCACAGCAAATTTTCAAACAGGCGCTAACTTTATAAAAGGACTGTAGATGTTAAGTTTAAAACCTGATATTCCCGCCACAAAAACTCTTACAACTACTTTTCGTGTCACAACAACAATAGTATTTAAAAAACTATTTCGTCTGTTTTCTTCTAAGTCATTACTGACCGTTACGCGAGTTGGTGCAAAATGCATTCTGGGATACCTGTCTGACTCAAGTCCGCACAAGTCACCTCTCGATGCATCCTCGATAAAAGGGGCGGAGCAAATACACATCCCAGGATTTGAACCGTACTTGGCTAGATGTAAACTTAGAATTGGAACCGTACTTGGGCACTGACTGATGACGTTTCACAAGAACACAAGTACAGACAAGAGCGCATGTTGAGAAACGGCCCAAATGTTATTATTTATTTAGCTTTAAAAATACACGGGGTTAAAACGGAATTCAAACTTTTAATTCCATCAATATTATATATCAGGGTATATATCAACATGGTGCCCGCAAGGAGCACATGAGTAGCCCACGGGCCTGTTTTAATAAATATCCCACCATAGCACCACTTACCAGTGAGCTGCATCTATATTTTTTTGTTGCTATTTTTTTTTAAATCAGGGTTACATTAATGTAAATTAGAAAGTTTTATTACTTACAGAGATTTATAGAAATAAAGTGTTGCATATTGTTATTGATCTGTTTACTACCTTGTTCAATCATTGCTGATAATTAATGTGAGACATCATTAACATAATCAGTGTCTTCACATATATGAATAACATTAATTATAAATAATAACATCATTAAAGGTAAATTGAGTAAATTTGTTATTTCAGAAGTGAATACCAAACTGGTAGCTCTTCGCATTAATCGCTAGCCAAGAAGTAGCTCTCAGTTTCTAAAAGGTTGGAGACCCCTGTTATATATCGACATATTTGTAGAGAGATCCAACGGTGAATGAAAAACACATTTTAATTACAGAGTCCAGGTGTGTAAGCCTGATTGAGGACAATCCACAGGTGCAGCTACTAAATACTGACATGAAAGAGGTGAATATTTACGCAGTTACTCATTTCACATGACATTTTTATTTACTAGAAATCCTGTTTTCACTTTGACATTAAAGAGTTATTTATAGGTCTCGATATCTGTACCTGAAATCGATACCGTTATATTGATAACGTTATCAATACCCGATAGCGAGCTCATGCACATGTAGTCATACTCGCAAAACTACCCTGAAACCAAAGTCCTATACCTGGTCATTTCCAGTATTTGACAGATATAACTGTCCGAACTGACACTGACACACATGACCAGACATTATGTCAGACTCAGCAGTGTGGATAAGTTTCAATATTAATGATGAGTTATGGTTATTATGCCCTTTGGAGGTTATTACTGTCCTATATTCATTAGTCTCAATGTGTTGTGCTTGGAAAATTGCTAGATCAGCAAAACACAAACAAAAAAACAACAAAACAAACAAACAAAAAAAAAATGGTAAAAAGTATTGGTATCGGAGAGTACCAGAAAACAACAACAACACTTTTACTCGTACTCGATCTTTCAACACTGGTATCGGTCCATCTCCTTGTTTTTATCTAAAAAACAAAGCCAAATTATATCGACCGTGACCGATTTATAAAATGAACACAGCCGATAAAACATCCGAGTGGGTAAATACTTTTTATAGGCGCTGTATTGCATCTAGTACAGGATATCCATGAAGCCCTTTTCCGCTATAATGATTGTAGGGATTAGGACAGAATTTGTTTTAGATTTCTGGAGTCTGCTGGATTTCCATTCCGGACTGTGTGACCTTCTGTGCTTGAGCTTTTCTTTTCTATAGATGCAGTCACTGTATCTTTGAAAGTGTAAGTAAGTGTGTGTGTGTGTGTGTGCGTGTGAGTGGGTAGCAGCTGGCTGGGCAGACAGGTTGAGATGAAGGTGTAATGGGATGGAAGCGACGCACTTTTCTCTCCCTCATGGAGATGATTGCCAGCCAGTGAACGCTCGGTTTAAATGCAGCCTCTTTCCCAGCGTCAATCCCCACAGCTCTGCCTGTCTGTCTGTCTGTCTGTCTGCCTGTCTGTCTGTCTGCCTGTCTGTCTATCTGCCTGCCTGTCTGTCTGTCTGCCTGCCTGTCTGTCTGTCTGCCTGCCTGTCTGTCTGTCTGTCTGTCTGCCTGTCTGTCTGTCTGCCTGTCTGCCTGCCTGCCTGCCTGCCTGCCTGCCTGTCTGCCTGCCTGCAAATCATCTATTGCTCTCGTCCCTGCACCGCACACATCACAGCCTGCTTTTCAAACGCGCCGGCTTCTGCCTACACATCAGAAAGGAATGATAAAAGCGAGTGACACGAGCGAGGCCATTTGCATGCGTCAAACGCAGAACGTTGTCGTGCAAATATATACGGGCCGTGACAAACAAACGTTTGTTCGTTTTAACCGACAAAACCCAGGCGACTGTGACATATAAAAGTGAACCCGGAGTATTAAAAAGCTAAAGGTCCATCTTCATAACGTCACATCGGAAGGAGATGTCAGGTTCTTTCAGGGTAATTTCCTGGTATTCTCATAAGGGGTGAATTTGCACAGCGTTACGCAAAGCCTTCCTGTGACATTCAGCAGTGCTGCAATCACCAGCATGACATTAAAGTGAATTACTGTCCATTACCGCGGCCCCATTTACTTCAGAACGCAGAAAGAGAGACGGCGAGAGCCAGAGAGAATAGCGCTACGCTACAGCACATGAAAGTGTACTCTGCTGCAAGTGCGATGGGTATTAGCGGTCCAACTGGACGGGTTTTTCGACAGTACACGCCAGCGCGTACAAAGACGAGTCGGTGATCACGCAAGCATAATACCAGCTGCCGCCGAACCGACCCTGTTGTAGACGTAGATGTAAAATGCCACTAACTCAAAATCTATTTTATCTGAAATTATAACGTTCAAACCATCGGTCAAAGTGTTGACAAACGCTAACAGTAAATCTGTTCCTAATACAGCTCCTCAAGTCTGGCCTTGTTTATTATTGCTGTTCTATAAAGAAAGCCAGATGGAGGATAGCTTTAACCTTAGATGCTCCACCCACTGACCGTCGATTATATTTTGTACACATAGCTGACTTACAGTCATCTCATCCTCCAGGCTTCTATACTTGGCCCGAAAGCGTCTGAGCATGTGTACGGTGTACTGTAGTGACCTGGCCGATAGCCTGATAGACTAAATGCAGGCTGGCAGTCTGAGGAGAAGGACGAGGATGAGCACGGCTAATCCCTTCTTGCTAAACACCAGCTCCTGCCTGAATTCTTTAAATCTGCAACCGTGAATTCCTGAACAACTCCTGCTATAATCGACTGAAGCAACAGATCAGCATCACTCATTTCCATCAGCCCAACATGTCTCGATGCTCATTAATTGTGCACAGAAGTCGAAACAATCTAGACTTTCTTTTTCTGTGAGGAGAAAGTTCATTCTGTAGCACGGAGAACCCCTCCTATTTGCAGATGGTGGAATCTGGTTCCTGAGAAACCATGCTCATGATTCTCACTGCCGGCAGAGCTGATCTAAATGACACAGCGATACAGGGGAGGGTGCTGCCGACTTCTCTGTTTCAACTGTCCCCGGGTCTGAGGCTTAGTAACGACCCTGGTGGTCAGTGACCGCGGGGGGTAATGGGGCTGATCAGTGACCCGACTCCTACATACTGGGAAGCACAGCAGGATAATTAGAACAGATTGGGGTAACAGAAGGCAGCTGAACACAGCTGGAAACGTAACTAACGCTGCTCTAAATGGCCGGAGACTGGACCTACAGACTGTAGTTGTGTTCAGGAAGTAGTTAACAAGAGCGCAGAAGAAGCCAGGTGCCAGCTCATGATGGTGATGTACAAAACACATCAGGCATGCTGGTACAGGAAAATAATCTAATAATAATCTATTCCAGTGGGGTGGTTAAGACCATAACATACTGTTACCACCCACAATGCCTTTTTCAAAAACTTTTCTGATCTCCCAAAGTCTTTTAATCCTATAATATTAAGATTAAAATTTAAATTGATATATTTTTAACTTCCTAAGACCCGAGCTTTGGTTTTACCTGCATTTTATGTCCACGTATGTGGACGCCAGATTGTAGGAAGTTAAAGAATGGCACATGGTGCATTTATACCATTTGTAGCTGCAATTAATGACAGTTCCTGTTATACCTTACTTTATAGCAGCTATAAACAGTCCTTTCCTTATCAGGAACTCTTTTTTTTTTTTTACCTCACTTGAAAAGAAAAGAACATAAGATGCAGCTTGCCCTGCTACCATGACAACCAAAAAATGGAAACGTCGAGCCTGCTGTGTACTGACGACTACACATTCCTTTAATAAAAGTCTAATGAACTTTTCAATAACTTAACTAACCCTTTACCTGTGTATTAATCTAACCTAGCCCACGTAAAAAAAATAAAAAAAAAGATATTTCTTTTAAAGCATTGATTAACATTTTATTTGGAACTATTTTTATTTCCATTTCTGGCATTTATCTATCTTTAATGCTCTCATCCAGAGCAACTTACATTGATGTTATTCACACTGAGTAGTTGAGGATTACGGGCCTTGGTTCGTACAGCATTCTGATGCTGGGAATCGAACCCACGATCTTCCGATCAGCTTTCCAACACCTTAACCACTGAGTTACGGAACACCTGAATGCTTAAAACCCTGCCTGACGAAGAGGATAGACTCTTAAGACTCAACCATCGTCGGCGATTTCCCGAGAATCCCGTTCAAGAGGAAAACAAGCGGCTCGGCATACACAAACCCCCATCCTGACAAAATGTTGATGACTGACAGCAGGATATGGATTAAAGACACTGAATAGGAAGACTTGAGAAGGATTCCATTCAATCTGGCTTTAACGCAGGACAATACAATAGTCTGTCCGTTAGCGTTAAGAGTCTGAAAGCTGACCTGAATGCAGCTAAATTGAATTAATACAATACGATTACTCAAAACCCCCCCCCACACACAGGCGCGCACACACACACACACACACACACACACACACACACACACACACACACACTGAGGGAAGTGACAAGAAATATGTACTCAATCAATAAGATAAAACAAGTACAATGCATAAGGTCAGATGTCACTTTTATCTGAGAAGGCGGTAAAATATGTTTGCACATCACCAGACTGGATGGTAACTGGACGTATTACGAGTGACATCGGTTTTAAAAGGTTTAAATCATGCGTTTAAAATCGCTAACCGCCATCACACAAAGCCACGATCTGTTAGGACTTCAGCCAGCGAGGCACAAATGGAGGCCGTCTCATAATTCTGAACCCGACTGAGCGTAGTTTCATGAAAATGGCATTAAAGGCAACCCAGTGTACGCTATGCTATGCTATGCTACACTACGCTATGGCACGGCTCCTTATGCTGACAATACGCTTCTCTGGGTTATTTGCTCCACTGTGGCCTTACATGCCCTTGGCATGAAGGAATGCCTTGACCTGATCATTCCGGACATTAATCAAACATTCCGACTCACCAGATCCAGGCACACACACACACACAAAAACACACACACTTACGCAGACTTAACCGCAGGCCATGTTTAATACATGCTCGGTGGTTTTACAGAGGAAATTAAAAAGCCTGTTAAAGAAACTGAGTCAAAAGTTTCTCTAGTAAAGTAGCAACATGTACAGTATGTCACAAAGAAAAGCAGAGTAGCAGAGCAGTGTATGGGGCGACTGACGGAACACACTCTTCATGTGTATGTAGGTAATTAACATGAAACATCAATACATTTCAAATACAATGCAAATAAAGGCGTTCACATCAAGCGCGTCCTTAAATAGCAAATCAAATGAAATATAAGTCCGAAAAAGTTAGTCCGGAAAGTTCTTTTGATTTGGAAATTTAACGTTCATTTTGAATAGCACCGCTATAACACTGGTGTCCTCACAGGTCCATTATGAACGTGCATGAAGATGAAAGTCGCTTCCAGACTTTTTCTGGAACTTGACGCCAAGTAGACGTAATCTACTTTATAAACATGTAATATTACAATAACTAACGTAATCTACTTTATAAACACGTAATATTACAATAA
>JAOUQX010000040.1:12221833-12232257 GCA_028566295.1 Liobagrus marginatus
ACTTTAACTTTAAACTTTAACAATGGAGGGTTGGCGGTGCTGGTGGCCAAGCGGTTTCACCTCTAAGATTCTGTCTCCAGACTGCAAGCGGCCATCCTTAATAGCGGCTCCTCTAGGGAGGATGTTCTTGACGAGGATGGGACCGGGCCCATGCACTGACGAGTCTCTGGTTACCACGGTGAACCCCAAACCCTCTGGACCTGCGCACACACCACGAGTAAAGAGAGGGAGGAATTTTACTGCTGAGGGTTATTTAATTCTTGACACTTGTACACTAAATCAAGATCCACACCGAAGTTGGTTGGAACGGATCTATTTTATTGACCCGGAAAACTGCGCGAGTGCACAATTATTCTGAAAGCCCAAGGATCAATCGGCCTTGCCCAGGTATTGATCGCAAAGCGACCCAAAGTACAGATGGAAAATGTAGTTATGATATATATATATAAATTGATGACAATTCAATCAAACTGGTAAAAAAGGCAGTACATAGTATAAAACTAGAAAGAACGGTGTCTAAGTGTGTGTGTGGAAAAAATGCAGAGCTGTAAAATGCTGCTTCAGTGCATTATAATTGCCGGACTACAGGTTTTAATTTCACGTTTGGATACATCTATCATAAAGCCCTGGGGTAGAGGGGTGGGTATGATCCCTGCTGCAAATTATGATCCATGACATGTTTAGCAGTGGAGATTTGGGATTTTTAGTGAAAACTGGAAACATGTGCACTAATGTGCACACTAAATCACCTTCGCAAGAGGAAAGGGTGGATAATTAACCACAAAGACCATTTTATAAGCAATTCCATATTTCGCTAGTCAGAATTGACATATTTCACTCACATTTTGCAGTTATTTACATGTTCTGCTGTTTAACGTTTCGCTTTTTGGAATAAGACGCGCTGATGAACATGGCGTGATGGAACACTATGGTCTAGCTGAGAAAAGACTGTATTAAAGGTGCGCGTGTGCCTGCGGTGCTTTGACCGCCGCCGCAGCGCCTCCTATCAGGGTCTCTGTGATGACAGGATGACTGATAGGTAGATTAGTGAACAGCCAATCACCCGCTGGGTGACATGAGCCACGTCTTTTACGGCAGATACGACCGCACGGTGTCTTAGCTAGGAGCGGTGACGGACAGTGCAAGGCTAAAGGGAAAAAAAAAACGATCGTTAGCGTGGCCCGGTATGTTCGGTCAGGAAAAACAGAAACGAGCTCAGCACGGTGGCGAGTAGAGCATAGAAAGCGTTGTGTTTTATGTTGGTCATTTAACACAATCCCTTTACAGTCAGCAGTTTCCTGGCGCTGCAATGAATTCAGATCATCAGTAAAGGCGGGATCGATAAGGACTTAATAGACTTTGCAAGCTGAAATTATGGCTTCATCCGTTCAACCGCACGCAGAGACGCACGCTACAAGATAGAAAGTGTGGGGTGGAGTTTTGATCACAATCTTCATCAAATTAAAGAAAACGTATTTTGCTGAGAGGTGTGTGGGTATTTCTTTGTGACCGATTGGTCAGTTCTCACATCTGATCGGTCTGAAATGTGTTGAATAATTACATACGCAGAGCTGTAACAGTGCTGCAGCTTGCAATGCAAACGAGCGTTTTATAACACTGCGCCCAGTCTCATACAGTAGCGTATCTATGACTCATTCGCAGCGACTCGTCTGGTGGTTGAAACTCATCATCTACGTGCTGCTATTCAACAATGAGAGAAAATACTTGACATTCTTTTTTCTTTTTTTTTGTAAAGAGAATCCTTTAATGCATATAAAACTGTAATAACTGGTGAATGACTAATGTATAAGGGGAATATGCTAAATGATTAAGGTGTTGGACTGCTAATGCGAAGATCGTCGGTTCAATCCCCAACACAACCAGACTGCTACTGCTACTGTTGGGCCCCTGAGCAAGGCCCTTAATCCTCAACTGCTCAGTTCTATAAAGAAGATAAAGGTACGTCGCTCGGGATAAGGGTGCGTGCTAAATGCTAGAAATGTAAATGCGAATGAATGAATCAGTTTAGGATGTGTTTTTATAGGAAAACAATTCACAGTAACCGTAACTTCACTGAAACCAGTCTTTCATGTTTTGTAGAAGCATCAACACTCATCATGGTTCATTTCCTGCATGATACATTTGGCTATTTTTCTGCCATTTACATTTCTGGTCTTATTTTTTTATAATCCAACCAAGCAGTTAAAGGTAAAGGCCCTTGCCCAGCAGTGGCAGCTTGACGGTGCTGGGGATTGAACCCATAGCTGTGCTGCGGTTTGAAGCCATGGTCCTTCCCACTCACCTAAGCGGTCCGTGAAACGGTGCACTTCAGTGAGCAGGTAGCTAAAATCGGACTAAAGCCTGCATAGCCCAAAGCACACAATTAATCCCACCCCACACCTACGTACCTTTCTTCAGATCAATTTTGAGCCTCTTGCCTCCCTTCTTGTTGAGGAACCCGACGAGAGGTGAGATCGTGTGGCTCTTTTGGAGCAGCGGGCTGTTGCTCCTACCCCTTGAATAAACACTGATGGGAATCGGGGAATTGAGAGAACGGCTGTCCGTGTTCACGCCGCTGCTCTCCTGAGGTCCTGGTTGTCTGCAGGAGGTCGCCTCTGCGGGTCTCGCCATGGGCTTCACCTTCAGAGGCGGCGGCTCTTTGGGCCGGAGCGTACCATCATGGCCGTCAGTAATGAAAAGGTGGCCGATGAGACTCTTTTCAAAACGCTCTCTCTTGGATATGGGAAGAACCTCTAAACGTACAGTGGGAAAGCGCATGGCCTGCCGGAACACTTCCTGAGACCTGTGTAGAAGAAAGAAAAAAAAAAAGAAGAGTGGGGAAGAGAAATAAATGAATCAACATCAGGGAAACGGAAACACAGCGCGTTCCAAGAAACTTCGGGTTTCAGAAAGCTTTAAAAAGCGTAAACGCAGTTCGCGATTGTGTAACGTAATGAGTAATGATGCCGAATCTGAAGACAATTAATGAAAAGCAATATTTCCATTTATTTAAGTAGAGCTAAAGCTAATTCCAGAGACAGCGTAATTGGGGTTATGAATAACGAGCTCTACCCCGTCCTAATGACAAAGCAATCCTTCTTTCTGGTTTGTGTTACCCAATTCAATTTCCAACTCATCCATCCATCCTGAATGTAATAATTAAATTACTGCAGCCTTCTGTCTGACTGAGCCGCTCCATGGGACACATATGGAATATGAAGTTAAGCATAAATAAGTCATATCATAAATGTAAGAGCAAGAAGGCTGGTGCGGTTGAGTGACAGCTCGTCATACACAAACTTTAAAGGCATTTAAATGACTTTAGAGCGTACAGACTTTTAAAGACAATGTGACACGCCACTCTCTGACATTTGTCTTATGAGTTACTCGGATGGGTAAAATATAAAACGGTTTGGTTGAATCCAAAGTGGTCACTTGTTCACAGCCTTTCTACGGGTCTCTTACTCTGTAATACCCCGTCTACTCAACCATAATGGGATAGAGGAGGCAGAACAGGAACAATAGCCCTAATTGTGCTGTCAGTCAGAAACACAATGACTATCAGCAATTGCTGACTCAGAAATTTTCGATTAGTTGACAGTTGAGTATGGCAAAGGTAAAACATGATATATTATTTTCATTTGTCGTCACATGAAGAACAGACAAATGTCTGTTTCCCATCTTAATGGAATACTTAATGAGTGAACACGCAACTCCCCTGGTGGCGACATCTCAGCAATCATTTTTACACGAATGAACAACAACCAGTGAGACCAGTCACATTGCCCAGTGTTTATGATGTTTATAATGATTCATAATCAAACTCTCAAGAGTTTATGATGTTTATGAAGACTCATAATCACACTGTCCAGTGTTTGATGTTTATAATGTTTAATAATGACACTGTCCAGTATTTATGATGTTTATAATGATTCATAAGCACACTGTCCAGTGTTTATGTTTATTATGATTCTTAAGCACACTGTCCGGTGTTTGATGTTTACGTTTAATAATCGCACTGTCCAGTGTTTATGATGTTTATAATGTTTAATAATGACACTGTCCAGTGTTGATCATGTTTATAATGATTCATAAGCACACTGTCCAGTGTTTATGATGTTTATTATGATTCTTAAGCACACTGTCCGGTGTTTGATGTTTATGGTTAATAATCGCACTGTCCAGTGTTTATGGCATTTATAATGAATCATAATCACACTCTTCAATGTTTATGGTGTTTATAATCACACTGTCCAGTGTTAATGGTGTTTATAATAGTTTATAATCACATACTCTGGTGTCTTCCAAATGAGGATGGGTTTCCTCTGGAGTCTAGTTTCTCTAAAGTTTTCTTCGTCATTCCATCTACGGGAGTTTTACATTGCCACGATCGCCCCACAATTGCTCATTAGAAATAAATAAAAATACACATTCATTTTAAGTCTAATATTAATCTCAAACTTTTTTTTTCTACATTCATGCTCAGTAAAGCTTATTTAAGACAACGTCCATTTGTTAAACGTGCTATACATATCAAATCGAATTAAATTCAATTTAATTTCCAGTTTTTGTGTTTTTTTTTTTGTTTTTTTTTTCCAATTCACCCTAACAGCTTCTCACACAACTATTTTTTCTTCCCATCTAGAATTGACAAGTGATATACAACAGCCCTTGTGTTCATTTATTGTAAGAAAGCAGGATTTAGGGATCAGGAATACTTGGCCAGGGTTATCTGTAGATGTAAAACTGTGTAGCACGTCATACACTGTCATGGCTTGTGTAGTGAGCATACGGTACACATCTGTGCTTTTTTTTTGTTTTATGCAATAAACAATAACATCAACACAACCGGTTTATGTCAATCACAGCACTGTAGAGAAGAAAAAGAAAAGGCAGTGCGATAAGATGTTGTTATAACAACAACAACATGGCATATCAATGTTCTGGCATGTGTGTTTGTGTGTGTGCACCCAGTGGGATCATAAGAGGCGCTTTCAAGGACCGTGGCTGCGGGATGAAACAGATGTTTCTGCCCCAAACATGTTTCCGCTGTTACTGCTCTGAAACCTGTCCAATGTTGTGATCAGCTTAAATGAGCCGAATCCTCACAACGATGGATTGAGAGAGGACTATTTTTACAGCTATGATAAGACACGTAAAAAAAAATTTTTAAAGACAGAGCGAGAAAACAAAGAGTGAGACAGAAAAAAACAGCGGAGGGGAAAAAAAAAAAAAAAAAAAAAGAAACAGGAGAATCTTGCCTACGGCGCCCAGTGTGCGCTGTCGTGCTGTGAAGTCGTTTACTCACTGTGAGAAGGACTTGTCCATCAGCTCGCTGTCGTTGATCTTGATGATACAGTCATCGTCCTGGAAGATGCCTTCCCGTTTGGAGCGGCTGTTTTCCTCCACGCTCCGAATGAGCAAACCCAAAGGCCTGCAACACACAGCAACATAATCGACGTCACACACAAGGAAGCACCGAACCTGAAAAAGCAGGAGACAAAGTCAAAGTCTCCAAATAGGCCAAGAACCAAAGAGCAGAAAAAAAAAAAAAAAAAGTGTTACACAAACATTTGTGATTGAGGCGGGATGTTTGCGAACGTCACGCTAAACAAACTTACACTCGGGATCGGAACCCTGTCCTGCTCTTACACACGTTCCCAACAGAAAGGGCCTCTCCATACAGTGGCAGATGGAGAAGAAACCGATGATAATAGCTCCCTGTGATGGGAGATGAAATAAAATTGTTTCCAACAAACAACACCGCGGTGCCGCTAGAGAGGTGAGAACTCCGCAGGGAGTGTGTGTTCATGTGTGTGTACTGGAACAAGGCGTGTGATGAGAGTGTGATAAATAACAGGAGCGGGAAAGCAATAAACAGTAGACGTTAATGATTTGAATTACTTTTTAATTTAATACTGGAAAACGTTTGAATAGTCATTTTTTTTTCGGCGGCCGCACACCATTAGGAAAAGTGCTACGCCGCGTTCCCGCTAAGTAAACTTTGAAAAGTGAACGCCGTGCTTCTCTTCCATAGGAGGGAATAAACCAAAAGGAATAATTAAGAGGTGGGGGAAAAAACAAAACAAAAAAAAAAAAAAAAAAAAAAAACAAGGGTGAAATTGAAACTTTTACATTAGTGGGATTTTATTACAGTTAAATAACAAAGTCAACGCATTAATAACAATGAAATTCCACTTTAAGTACGTGAATATACAGCTCGCATGCTGGTTCGGATATGGTTTCCATAGTAACCGCTCACGCGGTACAGTGTAGGCTTCCCCGTACGTGGATAAAATAGACAGGTGTAAAAGTGGTGCCATCTGTTTAAGACTTTCCGATGAATCCCCTGGAAAACACGTTCATTCACCCAGAGCGCTTTTTTCTTTCTGTTACATGAAGAGAAACGGTTTCTCTCATTAACTGTATTGTAGCACATTACGGCAGCTGTAAATAGCTGTTTCCGTGTCCTTTGTATTAAAGTTAGAACAGAAAATGACTTTTGTTGATGTTTTTACAACTTGAACGAATCCTCTAATTGTTGTTACTAAAGTGTTATGATGCGATTAAATCGGTGTAGGACATGCGGTTAGAGCTAAATAACTCGCTTCCTGGTAACAGGATCACGCCATCCGACTGCAGAATATTTTTCTACAATATTCAACAACAACGTTTGTGTTAAATCTTACATTCACTACAAGCTGGACAAAAAAAAAAAAAAAAAGACGTATCGACATAAATCGCATTGACGATTCAAAGTTTAAATTTACAGCATTTGGTCTTATCCAGAGCTCTTACACAGCGTGACCTACAACCGAGCAGATGAGGGTTAAGGGCCTTGGTCAGGGGCCTAGCAGTAGTAGCTTGGCAGTGCTGGGAATCGAACCCCAGTCTTCAGATCAGTAGTTCAACACCTTAACCACTGAGCTACCACTTCCCCCAAAGTTTACACCTTGTAACAAATTTTTAGCCCGGATCTGAATAGGTCACGTTTCATGTAAACAGTCAACCGGAATATCCCAATTGAAATGATCTCAGTCGGAATGACAAAAGTGTGCATGTAAACGGAGCTATTGTTCATTTCAACATGGCGCGACATGAAGCTAAGATTAACGCTCCGCCGGTGCCTAATTGGCCGTTCAACTAACCGCCATTCCACTCTTAAATCTTCACACAGGATTTGTTTTTACTTAAGCTCCAAACACCCAGCAAAGCATTTAATTAATAACTTGAGCGTCCCCTTTATACAGCCACGCCATGTAGAACAATGGTGCTGTTGCGCAGAATAGCGCTGTGACCCGTAGAAACCTTGTCGTATCCACGCCGGGTTCGAGCGGTTATCCGGTCAGCCGGAAGCTCAAATCAAATGTTCAATTAAAACGTCGTCATCCAGAACAGTCGAGAGCTTCCAAAGAATGTAAACAAACAAATGGATGTCGGTGCGGAGAATTTAAACGCTTTGTTGATGAAAGAGAGCTTGAGACAAATAGAAATGGTGGAACTGGTTTGAGTAACAGGAAGTCTACACTCACTCAAATCAACTAGAATAAAATTCCAACACATTGGATTGAGCGCGGAGTTTTCGGTTTCGGGGTAATGCGGGCATTTATGAAATTCCACCCGGCGGGGGTCGGAAGCATCTATGACACCGCGGTCAGCTTCAACAAATATATCAAGCGCATATTTGCAAGAATAGACACTTACAAAGAACCTGAACAGAAATCAAACAGCATCTATTTACTCAAGTTCAAGTTCAACAAGGGAAAAACAAACCTAGATGCTCAGGGGAATTACAGTTCCACTTTTATTTTTCGAGAATTTGGCAGACGCCCTTATCAAGAGTGACTTACACTTCGTAGCGATGCTCTGATTAGGATTTCTGCAGCCGATACGGAGCATCGATTTCTAGCTCGTCATAATAAAGGAGACCGATACCGATCCTTCACGCTTTATATAACTGACATGAGATGTCTAGTCAGCGTTAAACTTTATTCAGATAAAGTAATAGTATAGATGTTTCCTATAGATGTTATATTACTTCATATTTGTTACATTAAATTTTTTTTTTTCAGATCCTATTTATCACACACACATGCAGTGAAATGTTTTTATTGCGCATATCCCAGCATATGAATTTTTTTAATGCTGGGGTCAGAGCGCAGGGTCAGAGCCAGAACGAACGGCGCCCCTAGAGCAAGTGAGGTTAAGGGCCTTGCTCAAGGACCCAATGATGGTAGCTTGCCTGGTGCGCAGCTAGGCTTGAACCCCCGACCCTCTGATCGCTGACCCAGAGCCTTATACCATTGAGCCACCATCACCCTATAATGATGTAATAATATATGTAAGTAATAACAATTGTAGTTTTAACAGAGTAATAAATAACAACAAAAATGATTCATTATACAGTAAACATTATAATATGCCTTTAAAATGAGGTTCATGTAGAACACTATGTATATCAGGATACTTAATATAAGACAAAATAAATACAAACAAAAGATCGGTTCGTGAGATCGGCCAGGTTTAGTCATAAAATGTGATTATTGTCTGATGAAAATCTCGGGCTGAACGCTGAGTGCATCCTTAGCACATATCTCTCTTTTTTTAATCCAACTGAGCAGTTAAGGGTTAAAGGCCATGCTCAAGGGCCCAGCGTAGTAGTGCTGGGATATGAACCAACGATCTTCTGATCGGCAGTCCAACACCAAAACCACTGAGCTACTACTTCCTGCTAGAACCAAACTAGACCAATTGAAAGCAGTGACTGCTGTCTGACCTCAACAAAAAATGGAACAAGTCTGTTCCACAAACATATTACACCCTGATAATCAGTCTTGTATTTATTTTTTTGAGCCAAAAAGGTGAAAAGACTGCCCCAGACGAAAATTATAAAACAATACTCTATAGCATTTCAGAGTTCCGTGTGATCTGGAACACGATGCTGGTGTGCGGGGTCGGCGTTTGTCCAGCTCTAAAGCAAAGCTTCCTGATCTCTTCACCCCATTAGATCCGCTGAGCCCAGCCCCTAGACACATGGCATTAAGAAACGGATCTATTTACATTAGTGCACAGCTCAATATTTGCTGATACTATTGACATCTTTCTTGAGCTACAAGCGAACTTTGACCTGAGGGGATAGGTTGATGGGCATGGCCAAGGAAAACATATGGGCCCTCTGGGACAGAGGGAGGAGAAGAAATAGAGAAGGACCGCAAGATGGAGAGATAAGAAAGGCATACAAGGTGAGGAAGAGAGAGAAAGAATGCTGCAGGGACAAATAAGTCTTTATAAGGAGCCGTGGCCCTTCCCCACCATGTGACTCGCTGAGATGAATCAATTTCAGTGTGTGAGTCAGTCTCAGTGAGCAGAGGAAAGGGCCATCCTGTACGCCTGTTAGACAAACACCATCACCGTGTCGCACAGACGCTCTGATTTATTATGAGCGTCGTTACACACAACACTGCTTTTAAGGTTAGGTTTGACAAAAAAATAGGAATTTTGTGACGCTAAAATTAAGTTTTATGGCTGGTTTCAAAGACGACGGTGAAGTCATATGATTCCTGCATTCACACCCAGCATGAACTACATAAGCAACGGCTTAACATACACAACTTCCTCCGGTCTTCCTTGAGCTGGCCCTCTCCTCCAGCTTCTTCAAAGTATTGAACCCTATACAAATGCCCCTGGCGCTGGCCTTGTAGTCTCTCCTTTACCAAAATACCACAAACCAGAAGGCATGATGGGAAAACACACTCGTCCAAATAATACAGCGTCCCTCTCAATTGTTTTTTTTTTTTTTTTTTTTTTACCAATTTTTCCTTTGACCGTTGGTGTTCGGAATGTCATGGGTTCACTTCCCAGTACCACCAAGCTGACACTACTGGGCCGACGAGGAAGGCCCCTAAATCCCTTAACTGCCCTGTTGTACATATGACATTAACGCAGGGCGCTCTGGATGTGGGCGTCAGTCAAATGCCGTTTAACGAATGAAAACGACAGAGAGCACCCTCTTAATCTGAAACTTTGGGCTGGTCTTTTCACTAGTTCACTATCGAACACACTAGACCCGCTACAGTTTGCGTATCGCTCTAACCGCTCCACTGAGGATGCGATCGCCTACCTACCCCACACGGCCCTAAAACATCTGGACAATCGTAATGGGGAATATGTAAAAATGTTATTTGTGGATTACAGCTCAGCCTTAAACACCATAATCCCCTCCATACTCCAAGATGGAAGCTCTGGGACTCGGCACATCGCTCTGCTGCTGGATCTCCGACTTCCGAACGGACAGACCACAAATAGTACGGATGGGCGAACACACCTCACCTACACTCACTCTCAGCGCCGGCGCTCCACAAGGTTGCGTTCTGAGTCCCCTACTGTACTCACTGTACACACACGACTGTCTGGCCACCTCCAAC
>JAOUQX010000040.1:12343702-12360370 GCA_028566295.1 Liobagrus marginatus
TATATCCCAATGAGCAAGCCTTAGGCGACGATGGCAAGGAAAAACTCCCTAATGTAATTTTAGGAAGAAACCTTGAGTCTCAGGAAGAACCCATCCTCATGTGGGGGACAGCAAAATGTGTATTTACAGGTGATACGCAGTGTAAATGTAAACATATGAACATATGTTCAATCTTATGTTAAATATCCTCGCCTAATCATTTGCAAAGCTGGAATATTAATATGGATCATTTATGGTTGTCAGGTGGAGATTCAGTAAGGCCTACCAGTTTGCGTAGGGCATTCTCTCTGTAGCGGTCATAAACATCAGTGTGCACTGGAGGCTGAAGGAAGTCAACGTTGACCTCAGCACCTGGCCGACGGCAGTTCTCACAACGCCAGCCCTGAGGAGGTAGCATTTATTTACACAACAATTTACAATTTTATTTATGCGCTACTATTCGATGATCAAATTGCCGTGTGTATCCAAATCCAATCCTAATACACACTCATAGCAATGCTAAACCTTTTTAGAATTTCACTGGCATGAAAATGATACCTAAGCCATGGGAGGTCGGACTCACCTGCTGTCCACCGTAGCATGTGCAGGTGCAGATGCTGCCGAGATACTCTTTCTGCCACTCATCTCCAACTTTGTACATTTTTCCGTCATCATAACATGTAGCTTCATCTAGAAACACAATTTTTAGAACATTTCGATCAAATGATGGCGAAATTCCAAACCCCACAACTACTAATTACACCACCACTGAAAGCATTTTGCATGCTACTGGAATTTTACATTGCTAAGGTAACAAACAAAAGGACAGACTGTCCAGTGGTGAACACCTGGCACTCGGACTTCTCACCAACATATCATGTCAATACAGCTGCCTAATAAAACTGTATTGGCAGGATGGTGAGATGCCACTGACTGAGTTAAACCCACTTACGTGGTTCGCACTTGAACTCTCCTTTCCCGTTGCCCAGACAGGTGCAGCTCATCATGTGGCCGTTTTCAGCCTGCCGATCCCATTTCTCCCCGATCCGATGGTTCTTTCCATTATCATGACACCATTCTGTTTGTTGCATAAGAAAAGAGTAGCCTTGGGTCAAAAGTCATTGTGTTTGACTATACACACAACTCTTACAGCTCAGCTTTTTGGGTACGAGGGCAGTGAATTCATCCATCAGACCAGACATACATCCAGGCATAAGATTAATCAACCCATGACCATCATGCAATCATACATTGTTGGAGTAGTAAGCTAGTCTCAGAGTTACACATCGTCTGGTTACAGGTTGACAAATGTTACGTCCTCTTGACCATAATGTTTAAGAATAGACACAAACATTATGGAAGAAATAGCATGGGCAAAGAAAACATTTTTATGGTTTTGATATGGTTATGCCTGATCATTTGTCTGTCTGTATAGAAAATACAGTATATTGCATAAAGGTGCTTTGATGGACAGAAATAAAGCTGGCTTAATCATAGCTGCGGTGTAAGGTTTAGCATGTAGCAGCACTGGCTCAGTCACTCACTGGATGAATCACATCTGAAATGGCCACTGCCAAGGCCAAGACATCTGCACCAAAGCTTAAAGCCAGTCTCGGACATGCGCTCCCACTCAGCGCCCACCTCGTGGTAGGTGGCAGTAAAGGTGTCATAGCACACATCCCTGCCCATGGGCACTACTCCGGTTCCTGGTTCTTGTCCTGGTACTAAAAAAAATTCAGCAGATTTAGAATAAGGTATGACTCCAAATTAAGCAATAATAATGGTTTAATAATATTTGCCCGGCTTTACCAGTGTTGCCAACGGTCACGACATCTTCCAGAACTTTCTCTTTGCCCTCTTCATTGACCGACTCCACGACGATTTTATAGGAAGCTCCTGAAGTAAGACCAATCAATGTGGCACTGCTGGAGGTGGCAGGAAGGTGCATCTAAAAGAGACAAACCCACAAGTTACAATGTATAGCCGTATAAACTCGATATGAAATTGCACAAATGTTAGTGTGACATGTTTAATTATGATAGATTTTATTTATATTTCTTTAATCCGAAAATCTTCCGTTGTTTTTAATGACTGCAGCTTCTTGGTTTATTGAAGGACAAATATATACACTGTTTGTTGAGACACTATATATATATATATATATAATATATAATGCCTACCTGGAAACTCTGCTCATCGATCTCCGTAAGAGGACTGCAGGACACCACATATTCGGAGGCATGTGGCGCTCCTGGCCATGTGATGGTGGTCTGTGTCTGGGCTTCTTGAGGCAGCTCTGTCTCATTGAAAGGGTTCTCAAAAAAGATTCCAGGCAAAGTGCCCTCACTCAACCTCACCACTGGCACTCTGTGGCCATCTGGCCCCGGCAGAGGAATGTAGACCAGCGGCTCACCGTGGTGTGGTGCCAGGGGCTGATGCTGCCCACGGTTGGCCAGACCGAGGCTTTGATACTCTGTGTAGACGTGTTGACCCTGCTGCCCAAGCGTGTTATGCCTGTTTGGGCCCACAAGGTGCACATGATTGCTGTTAAAGTTCTCTTCATTGGGAACATCCAGTATGCCAGGTTTGGGCCGGTGAGACACTGGAAGCTGTGGGGAAAACTCTTCCACTTCTAGCAAAACAAAAAACAAAAAAAACGAGATGGAGTGAGCTCAGAGGTGCTTTAGTATGTTATATCCTCCAGAGGGCGTTGTAAACTAACATTGATGTATTGCTACAGAGAAACTTTAGGATCGTTTGATTCTAATCTGTACTGAAAGCACATTATACGAGCATGAGACTTGTCTAGCCCTGTATTTACAGTGTACTAGAATTTATGTTAGCTGTACATTATAAAATACATGAAAAGGAATAGATTCTTACGGGTTCTGGCTTTGCCCACAAGTGCAGTGCTTCTTTGTGCATTGTTTAGAGCAACAATTTTAATGATGTATTCGGTGCTTGGCTTTAAACCTGTAAGCAAGAAAAATACAGCGTTTTAGTTTAGAAGTGATGCACAACACCTTGGATGGATGGATGGATGAATGGATGGACGGATAATAAAATGGCATTTGCATTTAGTTCTGACAACTTGATGGAAGACAAATACCAGAAATAGTGGCAGATGTTCGACCAGCGAGAGGTCTTGGGACAAGTTCTCTTGGAATGCCTTCCACTTCCTCGTAGGTGATGTAATATCCTGTAATTATGCTTTTGGGAGGTTCCCAGGAGAAGGAGATGGTGTTTGGGGTTAGGGAGGTAAAGCGGATATTTGCTGGTGGGCTGATCACTGGTTTAGCTGAGGATAGACAAACAATTAAAAAATTGGGTACCGTTCAACGACCTAAAGAATATCCACCACAGCAAACGGTATTTTTATTAAAAGCTAAATATATTTGAAGCTAAATGGTCACCTGTGGTGGCTGCAATGGTGAATGGTTCACTGCGGGCATTCCCATTAAGAGTGTAAATATTGATCTTGTAGGAAGTACCTGGCTGTAGGCCTATACATAACATAAGAGGTATAAAACAATACAATCAATGCTTTAATCTAAACAGACCTAATCTAGACAGACCAATGCAGAAGGCTACAATTTATAATTAGAGATTAATGTAGTTTGACTTTAAGTACCAGTGATGGTGTAGGTGCGGGATTCAGGTGGGATGGTCTTTAGAATTGGGCCGTGACCACCGACAGTGGGTGTGGCCTCCACTAGGAAACCAGAAATGGCATCAGTCTTGGAGCGCCAGGTCAGAGTGACTGAGGAATCCTTCAGGTTGGAAATCCGAACACGTCGAGGGGGGCTGATGTCTACAAAAGGATGGCAGACACAAGATGGTTCGATCCATGCCCATCCAAAAGGTATAATTTGAAAAGGTTGCAGTTTTATAGCTTACTGTCAGGGGTCATGATGTCTCCTTTGACTGGACGGCTGGTCAGAGAATTCTTCACTGCGTAAAGCTCCACTTCGTACTCGGTGGCAGGCTACAGATAAAAAACACCAAGAAAACAAATCATACTGTAGATAACAGAAAAGCTCAGAGATAGGTGTGTTGGATAAGATGAATTAAATCATATAGCTTACACACACACACACACACACACACACACACACACACACACACACACACACAGGTACATTTTGCACTCTTATTTCTTGCGCCATGCCCTCCTTCCAAACTGCAGTCTGTATGCCTTCATCTTTGATGTATTCACAGGCTTAAATAACATGGATAGCAGTGTGTATGTGGTGGTTTGCCTACATGAGCACATTACTGGTCTCAATCCAAGTGCAGGCCACAATCACTGTGAGTACCAAGACTCGCATTACACTTTACATCAACGCTGTGGATTCCTCAATACTTACTAAACCAGATTTAAGCTGAAAATAGCTACCCTCTAATGTACAAAGCAGCATCTTCGTGTCACATGTCGCTAGATATTTTGACACATGATGCACGCAGGCTTAAGTATTTAAATCTGATCTTAGTAACTTTCCAAAAGTGTCCTTTTTAGAATTACAACCCCAAAGACAAGATAATTACCATGAGTCCAGTGGCATGGTACTGGGTGGAGTCAGGTGCAATGTTGACCTCTTTCGTCGGCCCATTCTTGTTCTTGGGAGTAATAGCAACACGGTAGCCAGTCAGCTGGACATTAGGGCCTGAGTACCAGGACACGGTAAAAGAAGTGGAGCCAACTTGAGAGAACTGGAGGTTGGTAGGGCCAGGAATAGCTACAAGCATGAACGCATTCAGAGCATTAAGAACATTTAGCATGCTTATTGGGACCACAGTTATGCGTACATATTTGTATGTCAAACATAAAACATGTGTACCTGTGGTCTGGGTGCCAACTAGTGGAGGACTGGGAGTGCGGTCATGAAGGGCGATGACTTTAACAGTGTACTCAGTGCCAGGACGGAGCCCATGCAGCACTGCAGATTCGTCTGCACCATGTGGAGCAGGGAACAGCTCTCTCTCGCCCTCTTCTGAGCTGGAGAACAGCACTCTGTATGAGGTCACCTCGCCATCGGGACTCTCCCAGGAAATTCGCAAAGATGTTGAGTCTACTTCTGTAAAAGCCAGGTCCTTTGGCTTGTCTACAGCTGAGAGAAATCAATGATGAACATAGTGGGTATGGGTGCAAACATTTCAATATCCATACTGCCATGTTATCTTTATTCATGGTCAAGATTCGTCTATTATACATGTTATATATACTCGTACTGTATATTTCATTGGACAGACTTACTGGTAACTATAGTCTCCACCAAGGGAGGGCTCTCTCCATCCTGTCCCAAAGCATAGACGCTGACTGTGTACTCTGCTGTAGGCATCAGTCCGGAGAATGTCATCTCTGTTTGGTCTGCAGAATAACAGAACAACTTGTTACATAGAAAAAAAAATGGTAGAGAAAACATTATAAATAAACATATTAATGGAGCACTGCTCTATTCAATAATGAGATAACAATAAATCAGTGTTAAACACTGCAGATCGTGGAATCTAAAAAACTAACTATTAAAACTCAATTCTGATTGGGGTGAAAACAAACAGCAATATGAATAAAGATATTAGACTTCATTTAATGCTTAATATTTTTAAAAACCAAAAAATATTTGGATGTTACCTGGAGCTACCACTTCGGAGAAGGATTGTCCACTGCCATTTCGAGGGGTTCCAGTGATGCGATATCCAGAAACGGGACCAGCTGCCGGTGTCCAGCGTACAGTAATGGTGCTGTCCTTGACATCGGTTACCTCCATCTCAGATGGAGATTCAATATCTGTAGAAACGAAACACAGTTAGGTCATTTTTAACATACGTCATTCGCTTTCTGGCCATCAAGTCCCTTTAGCCGATAAAATAGTTTCTCTCTTGATCTAATCATTATTCTCTTCTATCACAACCATATATCATACTGATGAATAAGGGTACATAGGTGTACCTGTTTTGTGTGTGACATAAATAGGTGTGCTGGAGGCAGGACTGTCTCCTCTGCCTGTCACAGCATAGACGGTGATAGTGTAGTCGGTGCCCGGGCGCAGACCTTCAATAGTGGCAGTGGTCTGAGAGCCTGGAACAGTGAACTCTTTAGGAGAGCTGTGACCACCTGAGGACGTACCAAATTGAGCAGTTACACTAATGCAATAATAACCAAAAGTAGTGTGATTGTACAATGATAAAATATAATGAAAATTGCTCGACATGACATTAAACAAGTCTTTATTTGCATCTACCTGACTCTCCATGTGTGATCCGGTAGTACCTCACGCTGACAGAGGGGGCGTCCCAGCGAACAGTGATGCTGGTCGGTGTTGCGGAACTGACCTCCAGGTCAGTAGGGGCATCAGAGACTAGCAACAAGAAAAAACATCAGATCAACCAGTATAATAGAATATGTAATAAATATTGTTTGGGTGTGTATAACTAGAGCTTACTGGTGGCCTGGCTTCCAGTGAGAGGCTGACTCTCACGGGTCCCGCTTACTGCAAAGATGCTGACACTATACTCGGTCTCAGGGGTTAGTCCCATCAGTGTGAAGTGGCTTCTGGAAGGCGGCAGTCTCTCCTCCTTGGAGCGTCCTCCACTGCTCATCTGATAGTGAATACGGTAGCCAGAGATGCTGGCTTTCGGAGGCAGCCAGTGTATAGTAAAGGAGTTTGTGCCGATGTCAGAGAAGACCAGTTTAACAGGGGAATCTAGGACTGCCATGCAGAAAAGACACTGAGATCAAACCTTGTGACCCAATATGCAAAAATATGTACAGAAATTTTTTTTTTGTATTGCTATTGAATGAATGGGAGATGATTTCACTCACTGGTTCTCTGCGTGCTGATCGCAGGTGAGCTTTGCCTCCCTTCATAAACACAGAACACACTCACCATGTATTCAGTGTTGGGTATAAGATCTACAGACATACAGCAAACACAAGAACTCATAATTAGTGATCCCAAAGAGCTTTGAAACAAGACCACTAAATCTGGAATAAATGGTTTACGTACTGAGAAGGACAACCCTTTGGACATTTCCGTCCATAACCCGCTCAGTGTTGTCATTCTCATCATCAATTGGATGATAGTGGATGATGTAGCGGTCAATCTCATTCGATTTGGGAACAATGGGGGCAGTCCAGCTCACGGTCATGTTGTCACCATTGATATCACTAAACTTTAGGCCCGTTGGAGCTGGCACAGCTAAGGAAGAGACGGGAGGAATACAAATGAGGTAAAGTAAGGTACCCATAATGCACAGTCTGCGCTACTGGAAGCCTGTCTAGACGCATTACATCTCTTAAAAGCTAAGGAGCTCAAGCCACTAATGGAAAAAGGGGTCAGAAAATGAGAGCCAGCTTGAGAGTGACTGAGGATCTGAAGACCTTCACACAGATTGCTGCCACATGGGTCTTAGAAACTTTATATCGAGATAGAATGAAACCGAGTAAGAACTTCAATCAGTCAAAACACAGATGCGCTGCTGCTCTTTAATAACACACCATTCCCTAGATCCTTAAGAATATCTGGCAACCACATGTAGCCAACACAAATAGTACAAATGAACAAAGTGTTTAACATGTAAGGATTTGTTATGTAAGTGTCCATAGAGTACATTACGTCAGCAGATCAGCTGATAATATTATAATAATATTATATAAACGTACCTGTTTGCTGTGTGATGGTGGTGGGCACGCTCTCGCCATTCTCAGTTACTGTGGTGATGCTGATGTCGTAGTCTATACCAGGCTCCAGGCCATGCACGGTGTAGGTGTCTCTGGTAGACTCTACAAAGTCCTCAAAGATGGGTACACTGTCTCCCGCAGCCACCACGGTGATGCGGTAACCAGTTATAGCAGTGGAGTTAATCGGACTCCATGTGAGGCCAATGGTGGAGTCGGTGATATTGACAAAGTGGAGGTCAGTTAGTTGGGGCACATCTACGAGGTCAATTAGAGGAGAAGCAGGAGGCAGAAAGAAGGAAAGAAATGCGCAAAACAGAAGGTGGGAGTACACGGTTAAAACCTACACGCCCCTCATGCTACAATAAAATATTAGGTGATATGACTTTTTTTTAAATGTTTTTTAGGAAGTAAACATTTCTTTATTCCCATCATTGAGTTGACAGAGTTTTCCTTTTTTAAATCCAACAACATTGTGTGTAGAATTTGTGTTAATGAAGTTTTGTTAATAGGGCACACCACATGAACCTCAAGGAAGTTTAAGATAAATAAATAAATAAACACAGGTACACTTTACTGTGTACTAAGTATGTCATTTAGTTCGACAATGCCTAAAAATGAATTTGGTTTTGCTTATATTGTTGTCATTAATCTGAGCCTAGATTATAATTATGGGATCCAACATAATGTGAAAGTGCCCATAAGAGATTTGAAAGCGAACAGCTGGTCTGTACAGAAGCAGATGTAATACACACCCGGAGTGATTGTGCTAGAGATGGGCACACTCTCCATGTTGTCCTTCACTGTAAACACACTGACATTGTACTCCACTCCAGGGCTCAGGTTATCCAGAGTGCATGATGTCTCTCCTGCCTGCACAAACTCTTCCACGGAGTTACCCTGCTGGCCATTGGTGGGACTGCAAGTCACTCTGTAGCCTGTGATATCTATATAGCAAGGATGGAAAAACGAAACGATGAGCTTCATAGACTGTACAGGACTGTATAGGACTGTACAATTAACTTTTCTGTCTATGATTGTCAAAGGTTTCACACTACCATTTGATACTGTGATCTCAAAAACATTAGCCCTGTAGGTGTGATAAAACACATAGGTTCTATCTTTGTTTATTCGCTCATTTATTCATCCATTATCTAGCACTTATCCTGTTCGGGGTCGTGGTGGCGCTGGAGTCTATCCCAGCTAACTTAGTGTGCGAGTTAGGGCGGGGTGCATCCTGTACAATCAGCAGTTAATCACAGCACTAACACTTAGAGACAGATAACCATTCACACACACATTCACTCTTGCGGACAATTTAGAGTAACACATTCACCTATGCCCAATCACATGTGTTTGGAGTCGGGAGGAAACCGGAGTACCCAGGGAAATCCCACGCAAGCACGGGGTGAACATGCAAACTCCACACAGAAACATCCTGGGCAGGAATCAAACCCATGACCTTCTTGCTATGAGGCAGGCATGCTAATCACTCTGCCACCATGCCGCCCTATCTTTGTTTATGGCTAACGTGAAAAATAAATACATAACATGACTAAGAAGAAGTAGATTTGTAACATTTTGGACTCTTTTCACAATGACTTTTAAGCATTCATGAAGATACAAGGAGTTCTGGGTGCTGACCTGGAGTTTTGGCTTCATTCCATTGGACTGTTAGCTCTCCAGTGTTTGGGTTAGTCTCCAAGTTGAGATCAGTGGGTGGAGATAGAGCTGAAGACAAAGATAATCAGTAAGATATGACTGCATCAGAGTCATGGGAAATAGTTTTACTTCAGCTGGTTTCCATATGCTGCAAGACTTTCTCACAGTGAAGAAAAGCTGAACTGGTTCTTTGTGGTCTTACGTGTGACAACACGGCGAGTGATGGGGTTGCCTTCCCCGTGGCCGTTGATGACCGGCTGCACGCTGTAGGTGTACTCTACTCCAGGGGTCAAGCCTGAGATGTAAATGTTTCCTGTTTCAGAGGTCGTTTCCCTGGGGGCTTCTCCACCCTGGCTGGGCCTCACAGTTAACTGAATAAAGAAGCAGAGAATGTGAGCGGGAGAAAGGCTGAATAACTATGTGCTTGCCTCAGATATACAAAACTGACGTGTATTACGTGCGATCTGATTATTATAGGGTTTCAGCAAAATGTTTGCCCATTAATCGTTATAGATTGGCTGAATAAGGCGTTATTGTAATATTTTACACACAGTTGTGTATACAGTTGTTTATTGCAGTTATCAGATTAGTATGTACATCCTGTATATGCATGCTTAGTGCTAGGTGAAAGATATGGCTGTATAACCGTACCTTATATCCAACACTGGGAACAGGATTCCAGGAAATTACAATAGATGTGTCCGTGACATCGGTTGTGAAATGAGGAGCATTTTTCATTGGCAAGGCTATGAGGCAGACAGAGAAAACAAAGGCTACGGTCTAAAACAAATCTTCCCGATATCATTCCTAGTGATCTGTGGTGTTTATGCTGAAACTCACCGGTGCTGAAAGTCACTGTGGCTCCCTCGCTGAGCACGTTGCCCTTTTCAGAATGCAGTGTGGCCGTGTATGGCGTGTCCGGCTGAAGGTTTAGAAGTGTGTACCGTGTCATGCGGCTCGGCAGGCGCAGCTGTTTAGGGTTCGAGCCTTCTACAGTCAGGAAGAGTCTGTAACCAGTGATCTGAGCTCTGGGAGCTGACCAGATGATCACAGCACTATCCTCGGTCACATTGGAAAAGTGGACGTGTGTGGGCGCATCTGGCTCTATATAGAAGAATGGACATAAAGAAGACATTTGAAATATATAGTGCAGATAGCAATGAATGTAGCAGAACTGTGCTTGCTGAAAGGATGGGGAGTATGAGCAGAGCGTATTGCGAATACAAGTTCTGGAATGAGCAAAGGACACTCTTTATAAATACACTAGCAGTTCTTCGGAACAGATTTACAGTAGCAGGTCAGATTAGTTACTGAATAAAGGTTCTGTCTCGGACATGAACTGTTTTTTTTCCATGTGCAACCATATTCAGCAGCATAATAACTACCTGCCGTGGAATGGTAGTCACTTTTACAAATTACAGCATTTAGCAGACGTTCTTATCCAGAGAGCCTTACAACCGAGCAGGGTTAAGGGCCTTGCTCAGTGGCCCGGCAGTGGTAGCCTGGCGGTGATGGGAATCGAATCCCGGTTTTCAGATCAGCATTCCAACACCTTAACCACTGAGCTACGACTTCCCCTTTTCCCATTTCACAAGCAAGTGTAAAGACAAATGTGCTTCAGAACGCTTTCGAATGCGTACATTTTTAGATGCAGTATCTACTGTATGTGTGTGGCAGGTTCATTACCCAATGACGCTTAATGGGTCCATCAAGTGCAAGTAGTCGAAATCAGTTTCAGCATCAGGCTTCACACTTTTTTGTCTGCTAGTGTCAAAACCCCCACTGTGTTTGATTTTTGTCTACAATGGTGACACCAGCTATAAATCCACATTGCCACCCTGTTATTATGCAAGTACTTACTAGTGGCCTGCTCTCCAACCAGCGGCTCACTTTCCTCTCGGCCCTTGATGGCGAAGATAAAGAAGCGGTACAGGGTTCCGGGCTTCAGTGCGCCGACCTCTGCATAAGTATTGTGCACGGTGGGTAAAGCCATCTGTTGCTCGAGCAGTCCATCAGCATCAACCCGTCCAAATACCACGCGGTAATCGGAGACATCAGGAGAAGCGGTCCAGGTAAGGATGATCTTCCAGTCAGACGCCTCAAAGAACTGCAGGTCAGTTGGAGATGGGATTTCCTCTGTTGGATAAACACAGTGGCTTTGGATTAAAAACTGTAAAGGATGCTGTAAACATTCCTTAACTGTAAATTGTCCAACAAGAAAATAGAATCAAACGAGAATTTTCTTATTTTAAAAACAAATTAAAATCCAGGATTTCCAAACTTTCATCTTTTAAACATTGCTTTGACCTTTCCAGGATGTTCTTCTCTGTACCAATTTTAGCCTACATTACACATCATCCAAACAAGGTTTTAACTCATTTCAACCTGTAATTTCCATTCACTGAGACAACACAAGCTATATTTACCATCCTATAAAACTTTTTCATCTAAAGAGAAGAATTTGGCAACCCATTGGTGTACAGGTTGCCACAAAAGAAAGAGAAATTGTCTGGCAAAGGAGAGACCACAGCTGGGTTGATTTAAGTCTAGCTTAATGTTTGACCAGACCTCCGTTGCCATATGACAGCACTCCAAAGCTCTTAGAGTTAACTGTAGCACATGAGCAAACTTTGTTTTGCCTTTAGCTTTAAAACCTAAAAGAAGGAGAATCTTTACTAAAATGAAAGTGGTAGTAGTGGATAAGTTGTTGGACCGCTGATACAAAGACTGGAGTTCGATTCGCAACACCGCCAAGCTACCACTGCTGGGCCGCTGAGCAAAGCCTTTAACCAGCATATGCAAGTCGCTCTGGATAAGAGCATCAGCCAAATGCTTTAAAAGTAAATGTACTAGGCTAGGGCAAACCAACATCTAAACCCAGACTGACAAATGAAATGAATATACCAATCTAAATACCAAATGATATGTGACTTTATGACCATATGTGATTAAACCTCACACCAGGCAAGCTACCATCATTGGGTCCTTGAGTGAGGTCCTTAACCTCAGTTGATCCAAAGGCGCCGTTCGTTCTGGCTCTGACCCTGCGCTCTGACCCCAGCCTTCAAATTCATAAGCTGGGATATGCGGAATAAAAACATTTCACTACATGTATGTGTATGTGATAAATAAGATCTGAATTTGAATTTGGCCTCAATGTTTCCAATAAATCCATGTTGTTCCATTACATCCAAAGACAGTTAGAGGTTAAAAGTAATTTTAAGTTAGCATGGATTCACAACTACTGACACCCTGGAGTATATATCGAAATCAAACTTGGTAAAAAGCTGGGTAAATGATCCATTAACACATGGGTTTATTGTGTTATTTATCTCACACTTTGCTTCATTAAAACCTCTCTTATGTACCTATCTCCGGTTCTCCGGCAGTGTTGACCTGCACAAACACAGGCTCACTCTCCAGATTTTCTTCTACAGCATAGATGCTGATGTTATATAGCTGTCCAGGTCGAAGGTCACCAAGTGTGACAGAGGTCTCAGTGTTGGGTAGGTTCAGCTCAGTGCTGCCAGAGCTCCCTTCAACAGATGGAGTGTAAACCACACGGTAGCCTATGGGCAAACAATTAAGGTCAGCACATTTCCCCCCTTTATGTGTAGCACATTAAAGATGGATTACACTAAAGACGGCAGAGCAGACCTGTGATGGGAGCCAGAGGTTTAGACCATCTGACTGTGATGGAAGTCTCATCTACATCCCCCACCTCGTGGCCTGTAGGAGCATCAGGAGCTGTGGAGAGAGAAAAAATCAATTTGGACATGAGATACTAGAGGTGTTGTATTGAATTATGTGTTGAATTGTACTATCTGGATGAGGGAAGTTGTAGCTCAGTGGTCAAGGTGTTGGACTGCTGATCCGAAGACCATGGTTCAAATCTAAGGCCCCTCAATCTACCACTGCTAGCCCGCTGCGCCAGGCCCTTAAATGCTCAGTTGGATGCTCTGGATAAGGGCATCTGCCATATGCTGTAAATGTGAATGACGGAGAGCAACTTTTCTCTACATATTTACCTGTAGTCTGGGAGGTGGTGAGGATCAGATTGGAGTCTCCTTCATCAGTAACTTCATACACATTAATGGTGTACTTTCTGCCAGGCAAAAGCTCACTAAGATTCACAGAGGTAGCTGTACGTGGAAGATCTGTAAACATAATAAAGACAATGCTGTTTTATACAGTTTACAACACCAAGTCTGAAAGGCCTCCAATCAGCCACCACTCTCTAAGTTTGCTCTGTTATTTTGTTGTCTGGTTTTACATCCACCATATGTCATTTTATAATGTATACATCTATGGAATCGGAAACGATCCCCTTCAATACCAAGCTGCGACATACGGGTTCTGGATACAACTTGCACAAACCATTTACATGTTAAAATGTTGTCTTTAATAATCCACCAAAACCCCAAAACATAAATATAAAGTAAGCAGAAAAGAATTTTGGTTCTCCCTGCACCATTATTATATTAATTTAAGTAGCTTTTAATGATCAATATCTATTTAAGTTGAAATATATATTTGAGTAGTATTGATGGTGTTGAGATTGCTTATTAGAACATTAAGTTAAGAGATGATAATAATAATAGTAGTAGTAATAATAATAATAATGAATATTTATGGATATTTAATAGAGTTCGACGTCAGTAGCTCAGAAACGGTCAGGCTGTGGTAGCTCAGTGGTTTAAGTTTTGGACTACTGATTGAAAGGTTGTGTGGTCAAATCCCATTTCACCACTTTGTGGTTAAACATAAATTGCTCTAGATAAGAGCATTTGACCAATATCATCCTTCGATGTGAATGTGTTACTGACCCAAAACCACGGGTTCCCCTTGCTGTTTTCCCTCCTCTGTGAGCTCGTACTCCACTCTGAACCCAGACACAGTGTCAGAGGCAGACACCCAGGAGATGACGAAGCTGCTGGATGTGATCTCAGTCACAGACTCCGATGTGTCCACCACCGAAGGTGGAGGAGCTGTGTCTCCTTCAGTTGTAGCCACTGGGAGTAATACATAGAAGGAACAGCATGAGGTCACTGGGTCACTGATATGTAGAAATGCAATTTTATGTTCGAGTGGCAAACATGATACTTACAGGAGCCGTAATGGGTTGTGAAGTCAAAGTGAGTGACCTCTCTGCGACCGAGTCTTAAAATGCTGATGAGCTGACCCTCATAGGTGATGCCTGGCTTCAGTCCAGCAATGGTATACGACGTGAGATGGCCTGGAAGAGTAACCTCCCTCCATGGAGTACGAGTGTTTTTCTGTTAAACATAATACGTCTTAGAAGTCTAATAGATGACGTATGGTAATGATCGTGCTAACTTTCCAGAAATATAGATGGAACATTTTAAACGGATAAATGACTGACCTCTCTCCACTTAAGGACATACTGGACAATATGAGCAGAAGGGGCAGCGTTCCACTGGATTGGGTGTGAATTGGGCTGGTTGCCAGCTTCTGTAATAATCACCTGTACTGGACGAGTACCACCTGACAAAATAGACAAGACTTTTAGACTTAAGTTTTTCGGATCACTCAAGGTACACAGATCAGATGTTCAAATACAAATTTTCCGACGGAAAAAAACACATGGAAGTTTATTGTAAAGGAAATGAACCTGTCCCGATAATAGTGGGAAACCCAAATGGGAATTTTGGCACAGCTGTGCAAGATTCCTCCTGAGGTTTTAGCACGCATACATGGATACATGGTTGATACGGTTTTAATGCTAACGTTTCCAAAACCAACAAAACAAGAAGCTCTTTCAAATTTCAAAAAGTCAACTAAAAATAAATACACAACCTTTGTCTTTATTCTAAGACATTTGACTTATTTACCGTTATACACATTTAGCAATGTTGCCATTTATCCATGACCCAAACCATTTCATGAAGTAACTTCCTGATTCAGTTTAATCCCAATACTTTTTACAAGCATTAAATAAACCGGCTACACGTGGCATCGTTGCCTCATTGGAGTTTGAAGAATCTGGTCTCCATTTCTCCTAATTACTGCAATGAAAGAGCAATAACTAGCTGTTGTGTATACAGCACCATTTAAATCCCATTCTGTGCTATGTTGCATCAGCAGACCGGTCTGTCAGGTTCCCAGCATTCTCACAGCTGTATGTCATTAAGCAGAGCTATTGTTTTCAAGTCCCCAACACTTAAAGCGCTCTACTGACCCCATCCAAGCCACACACACAGAGAAACCATTCCTGCCATAATTAAACATCATTTCTGGTGCCAATCCTTTAATGTATTTTTCCTGCAACGCAGATACGTATATCTCTTTAAATTAAAGCTCAAATGTCTGAAATTGAAGTGAGCGCCAATGGAAATGACATAAACCAGTGAACGACTTTGCAGATGCTGTAGTGTTGAAACCAGCAGATGAATGTCAATTAGTTTTGACACTTTCTCAACAGAAACGTGGCAGGGAATTTGTAAAGGTTGTAGCCCTGCCAGGCAAACAGCAAACAAAGGAGCAACAGGGGGGTGAGTGAAAAAGTGATTACATGGCTGTCTTTCTCCATCTACCAACTTCAAAGCCCTGAAAAAAGCTATAACGCAATGCATTGGGTTCAAACGACACCTTTAAAAAGGACAAACATTGGCTCAAAGCAGTGCTATATAGCAGCTAGCTAGCATGTGCAAAAGATCTCTCAAACACCTGAAAGAGGAAATAAGCAGCAGTGCAGTCTGAAAACATCTGGAGTTCGTTCACTTCCAATCCACCCACAACCCAAGCTCAAAGGATCACTGACAGCACTGTTCAGCATGCCTATGTGTGTGTGTGGGTACACATGCTTTGTTAAGTATCCCTATTAGAGATTTGCATGACTCACCATGGAAAGAGTGCTGGGGCTCACAGCTCACCTCTCCAAGCCCATTACCATTGCAGTAACACTTGTAGCGCAGTCCATGGATGACTTTGTCCCATGACTCTCCGATCTGATAAAAAACTTTGGTGTCTGGCTCCTGGCACTGGTCTGTAAAAGGGTGGGTGTCGGGCCATTAATGAAATATTAACCACGTATAAGGTTTTAGCAATGTTTGTGTACATCTAGAGTCTAAGAATTGAAAGAAAAAGGATACAAATGCAATATGATTGTCTTACTCAAATACTCTCAAAAAGTCCCAAATACTACATTTATTTCCATAGCAAACCACTTGTTTACCCTTATATTATAAATCCAGATTCAAATCCCCCCGGTGCTTGCGCGGATTTTCCCCGGGTTCTCTGGTTTCCTCCCGGCTCCAAACACATGTGATTGTACATAGGTGAATGTGTTACTCTAAATTGTCCATAGGGGTGAATGTGTGTGTGAATGG
>JAOUQX010000040.1:12418051-12435111 GCA_028566295.1 Liobagrus marginatus
TAAGTTATCTGGGATAGACTCCAGCGCCCCCACGACCCTGAACAGGATAAACGCTAGATAATGGATGAACGAACGAATGAATTAACATGGCGTAGTTCTACTCAACAAAATGAGCACACAGCCTAAACAGGGTGGATTAAAAGTCTCTAAATAAATGCATTACGATCAGTGCACTGATGCAAACTGATTAAATCAGTTTTAATTCTGTTAGTTTAAGAATAAACGCTTCACCTACATTAAAGACAACTGTTTGCTAACTGTAATAAAAAAACAAAACAAATTTTATGCATTTTAACCTCATAACAAGTGATTCATAGAAATACATCATCATAATTCACTGTTTCTGTGGGCAGGCTGCTAACTATGTACACCAATTCAACCACATACAAAAGTTTAATAAAAGAATGCAATATTTTAGGACTACTCTGCCATCTAGTGGTGTAACTACGACTAAACATCATAAGCTCAGTTGTTTAAATGAGTGAAATATCAGCTGTAAGTGAATTTTATGTTAAGTGCTCTTAAAATTGACTGGATGAAGACATAAAGATCCATTCAATGTATGTGAAATATTTAGATGCTTCATATTTTAATGTATACTATTTATTACATTAAATAATATAATACATCTAACGTATTAGACTGTACTCATTTTATACATGGGTGATGGTGGCTCAATGGTCAGTTATTAGAGGGTCGGGGTTCAAATCTCGCACCAGGCAAGCTACCATCATTGGGTCCTTGAGTAAGACCCTTAACCTCAGTTGATCCAGGGGCGCCGTACGTTCTGGCTCTGACCCTGCACTCTGACCCCAGCGTTCAAATTCATAAGATGGGATATGCGGAATAAAAAACATTTCCCTGCATGTCTGTGTATGTGATAAAAAAGATCTGAATTTGAAATGATTCAAATTTGACCACACTTTGAAAAAAGCATTAAAATGAAACAATGAGGAACAAATCTTAGAAAGAATCTTACTCCAAACACAACTCATTTTTCTACGCCACAGAGTAGGATTATGAATCATTGTGGTATAGAGGTTTAGAAGAACTGCGAATAGGTTTTATTGACAATGGCAGGGATTAGTAGGTGCTATAAATTTTCATGTTCTATTAATCCAGTGACACAAGGGTAAATTTTGATCTTAATATTTTGATACAGTAGTAGCCAAAATTGTGCTCTAGTTATAGATTTTAGTGTTTCTCTGGCAGTGCACTTTGGCCAGGTCATGTTCAGCAACTACAGGAAAAGGTAGGAAGTTAGAAAGTTGATAAAGCCAGTTCACAGCCCGTTTAAATAGTTTGGATTTAAGCAGGAGATATTTATGAAGTAGGTATAAAAAAAAGTAGATAAAACTGTTGTACACAGAATTACTTACCTTTATCTAATTTATACAGCTGAGCTGTTAAGGGTTGGTGGCTACTAGGATTTGAACACATAAACTTCCGATTGGTCGATTTTTAAATGAGAAAATCTATTTAAAAAAAAAAAAAAAAAAAAGTAATACAATATACAAAGAATACGTAAATATGACTCCTACACAGGGGAAGTCTTAGAGATTTTGTGGCCCTAAGTGATTCCAGACATGGGGCCCCAACAATCCAACTTTGAACTCAAAACACTGTTTTTCTCTATATTTTTTCTATTGTTGTTTTTTTTCTACATTTGTAACTATGTTAAAAAATGTGTCGAATTTAACTTCTATTTTCTCAAAGTAAAATTTGTAACATTTTGTTTTACATATCAATACAATACATGATTTTATTTATCAAAACAATTCAATTCTCAAATGAAAGAACTAATAGGTAATATATGATTTATATAAACTTCTTTGTCAGGATTTGTCAGGGGCCCCTAAATCTCCGGGGCCCCAAGCGGCCTCTTACCTCGCTCTTGGCGAAGACCGCCCCTGCTCCTGCAGTCAGCATAGTATTAATAGAAGTAACTTGTCTTAGTGATACCTCTAGTAGTTTGTGACCTGTTGTCTTTAGGGGCTGTTCAGTAATGCACAACAGAGGTTACCAACTACTGCCATTCATCAGGGGGAAGAGAATAACTCTCGTCATTATTCCTCTATCCCCTGTTGGATATTCCATTTTCCTAGAACTCTTTTCCTATTTGTTTATCTACAGTATTATACAACCGTCACAAGAGGACTTTATTAGGGGTTGTGCTCATCATACTCACACACTATTTAAATGCTATTATAAACTACACTAGAAAAGTACTTCATTCTTTGAGAGATGATAAATTATAAAATGTTTAGCCGATAACATTACAAATTAAACATGAATGCTAGCTTAAAGAGACGGCATTCCGTTGTGCTATTAAAAAAAAAAAAATCTTATTATTAGCGGTGCATGTTTACGCTATTGCTACGTTCAGTATTCGGGAAAATGAACGAGGACTTTTATACGTGATACGGAAGTAAGTGATGGAGGTTTCCGGTACGGAAGATCAAAGTGGACAAAATTCCCAAGGACTTCTTGCTTCTTGCAAAAGTACAATATTATGGTTTGGACTGAAGTGAAGTATAGGTGTTCCACAGGAAACCCACTGTGATAAAATACAGACACGTGTCTGTAAAAATGTGCTTAATCAGAGATAAACATAATTCGCCCCTGTCCGCCTGTGAAAAAGAATATGTATTTTAATATATTTGTTTCAAAGTGATTACACACACCCAGTAAAATGTGCAGATGTTTTTTCCATCCTCTGGGTATTCTACAGGATGGAAAGTTTTGCCTCTATACGAAGAACGGCCTTTTTTTTCTTTACTTTTTTTTTTTTTGCATAAAAGCAGGCGGTCTGGCTTCCTGCCTCCCATCCTCCTCCCTGTGTATAAAAACCCCACCTCTCTTTCTCTATGCTTCACATCTGCCTTCTCTTTCCGAACTCTGTCTGAAGGAAAATCTTTCAAAATGGTAAGTGCTGACGTCGATCAGTTCTGACTAACAATCTTTTGAGTAATCTAATTAAAAACAACACCATTAATATCTACATCCATACTGGGTGTGTTGACAATGAAGGTGACATAGTTGTAATTGTACATTAAAGTTTATATTAAACTAAACTTTGAACGTGTGCTATTTTAGATATCCAAAATAGAAAGAATATTACTGGTTAAAAGTGTAGCCTATAGAAAATGTTTAGAAAGAGTAATGGTCAATGGCACATAAAGCAAGCGTCATCTGATAAAGAGGATGTGCATGAAGGCCTAAAAGCCAAATCTCAGACACTCCTACAGATTTGGGCAGGAGTTCTTACGCACTGTCTTCAGTGTCTAGCTGAGCAACATGGAGTCAGTTTAAGTAGGTTTGCAATCCAAAAAAATAAAAATAAATAAATAAATATATAGATAGATAGATATTAAAAAAATAGAGAAACAAAGAGAACTTGTTCAACAGAAATGGCTTCATTTTTAAGAGAATGACTCCATTCATGTAGCCTTATGATCTAGAGATTCGCTGGCAGTAGATGATATCACGATTGACAAAGACTGAAGAGACTGGAGTATTATGAGAATAATGCATTTGTCTGTTCTGTTAAAGCAGCTCGGGCGAGACGTCTCCCCTTGTTACACGAAGGAGCATGTGCAGCTCAGTAGCATAGAGAAGGGGTAGTGAGTGTATGGGCTACTTATAAAGAAACCCGGATATTTCCTGGATCACACACAGTCTTCTTAAGTAATTTTAGTTTAAAAAGTAAAAAAAATTCAATTTCTGAAATCCATATGAAACTGAATCGGTAATATATTTTGTTTGTAATGCAACACTTTTAATCTTTATACATGATAAGTTATGAAATTGTTACGAAGAATTGCAAGGCCATGGCTGTGTTGCAAAAATATACAATTATCCTAATGGGTGAACTACATAATACATTAAAGATCTAGAATAAATCTTTTTATTTTATATATATTAAGAAAGATAGTTAAGACCCTTATGGCTGTGTGATATGAAACTTTTTCTTTCTTTATTTATTTTTGACCCGATGCCATATACTGTAATGAAAAGGTCTATACTGGTTAAATGTTGAAGGAATATATCACATATAAATGTACTTTATATAGTTATTAAACACTGATTTAAAAAAAATAAATTCTTCTCTGACATATTGTTCTGATGTTTTTTTGTTTATGTAGCGTGAGTGTATCTCAATGCATGTTGGCCAAGCTGGGGCCCAGATGGGAAATGCATGCTGGGAACTTTACTGCCTGGAACATGGGATCCAACCAGATGGACAGATGCCATCTGACAAGACCTTTGGAGGAGGAGATGATTCCTTTAATACTTTCTTCAGTGAGACAGGAGCTGGCAAGCATGTTCCACGTGCCATTTTTGTCGATCTGGAACCCACTGTGATTGGTGAGATAACAATGATTTAGCTCATGAGAATACTACTTGAGTGGTGGATTATTCTTTTTTTTTTTTTACTGTTTTGCATGGTAAAGGTAACTGCTTGTATTGTGGTCCAGTTGCTTCATAATTTTTATGTATTGTGTTTATGCAAAGATGAAGTACGGACCGGGACATACCGCCAGCTCTTCCATCCTGAGCAACTCATCACTGGCAAAGAGGATGCTGCCAATAATTATGCTCGTGGACACTACACTATTGGAAAGGAGATCATCGACCTGGTGTTGGACCGGACTCGTAAACTGGTTAGAGTTTTCCGTTGAACAAAAATGCGCACTTTTATGATGGTCCTAACTTGGGTTTCACATTTCCCATGGAATTTAGGAGATAATATAAAATCAGAGTTTACATATTCATGACGTTAGAAACAGATTATTCAAATAACCTAAATTTTCTCTCAACCTATAGGCTGACCAATGCACCGGCCTTCAGGGTTTTCTTATTTTCCACAGCTTTGGTGGAGGTACTGGCTCTGGATTCACCTCCTTGTTGATGGAGCGCCTCTCTGTTGATTATGGCAAAAAGTCCAAGCTTGAGTTTGCCATCTACCCAGCTCCCCAAGTTTCCACAGCAGTGGTGGAGCCCTACAACTCCATCCTGACCACCCACACCACCCTGGAGCACTCGGACTGTGCCTTCATGGTAGACAATGAAGCCATCTATGATATATGCCGCAAGAATCTGGATATTGAGCGACCCACTTACACCAATCTTAACAGGCTGATCGGCCAGATAGTCTCGTCCATTACCGCTTCTCTCAGATTTGATGGAGCTCTGAATGTGGATCTGACCGAGTTTCAGACAAATTTGGTCCCCTACCCTCGTATCCACTTCCCTCTGGCCACCTATGCACCTGTGATTTCTGCAGAGAAGGCATACCATGAGCAACTTTCTGTTGCTGACATAACCAATGCCTGCTTTGAGCCATCTAACCAGATGGTAAAGTGTGATCCACGTCATGGTAAATACATGGCCTGTTGCCTTCTCTACCGTGGAGATGTGGTGCCCAAAGATGTTAACTCTGCTATTGCTGCAATCAAAACCAAACGCACCATCCAGTTTGTGGACTGGTGTCCCACTGGTTTCAAGGTGGGAATCAACTACCAGCCTCCTACTGTTGTCCCTGGAGGAGATCTGGCTAAGGTGCAGAGAGCAGTCTGCATGTTGAGTAACACCACAGCCATCGCTGAGGCCTGGGCCCGTCTAGACCACAAGTTTGACCTGATGTATGCCAAGAGAGCCTTTGTGCATTGGTATGTGGGAGAGGGCATGGAGGAGGGTGAGTTTTCAGAGGCAAGAGAGGACATGGCAGCGTTAGAGAAGGATTATGAAGAAGTGGGCACTGACAGTGTGGGAGATGAAGATGAAGAAGGAGAAGAATATTGAGAAATAAATGGTGATCCATGTTTTTGTTTGCTACAATGCATGCTCTAAAAGTATGTACTAATTAAAGAATTCTTTTCAACATATTCTTGTTATCTGATATAAATAAAACACTAAAGCAACGTTTCTATCTTGTATTTCTTGGGAAGCCAGTCTAAGAGCCCTAAAAAAATATGTATGTAAAATAAATGTTAAATTCCCTAAGCCTTGACATTTATACACATTTAAATGCATCTTTAATAGTGAAAATATACAATGTACGTTTGTTATCTATATAGTGAGCATTAAAAATCACTTTGTTGTTATTTATACCTAAGCCAATCATAGCTCATGATACGATTGCTTAGTATCCAATCGTACTCTAGGGGGCGGGACCTTCGGGGGCGCTATGAGCTCATGTTTCTATGGGTCAATGGGCGGAGTCAATGACGTGTAAAAACTGGCATGCCTGTTTTTTTTTGTTTTTTTTTTCATTTTATTTTAGAGCTGTAGTGACGTAGAAATAGCGGCAGGCAGATATAAACGTTACAATAAAAACACGTTTAGTAAGTAACACACAGCAAGGCTAGAATAAGCATATTGTACTCCTCGGCCTTCGCGAAGGTTCTGTCACTTAGCACGAACTGTCACACATTGCATTCCAGCGGCTACCTAGACAACATCATTCAGCCGTGTTTACCGAACAGAGAGCGCGGAGGTGCCGGTCTATCTCGGTGGACACTACTAAAAAAGGTAAAATGCTTCTCTGGGCTAGTTGGGACTACTGTAGCCAAGTGTATGCTGAACTACTGAACCGATAGCGGCCGCGTATTTAAGCATTGCAGCTGTCAGCGGCCATTTCAGCCCAAACTAATTACAAACTTTGAGCTTGACATTAACAGCACATGGTTACTGACTTCCAGTGAGATTCACACTGCGACAGGCTTCATTCTAGACAAGATTGTACTATTGTACGTTTAGCTACATTATTTGTTTTTATCTACATCTATATCTAATAAATTAATAGTAAATTTAGCGAACTGTTTGAACTGGCTTATGTAATGACGTCAGAGCCGCGTGTCAAAAACTGTACACAGTAATATTACTTTAACACTGAACGGATTCAGTAAATACACAAGTTACTATAACAGTATTTAATAAAGCCATTATGTCCATTCTAATATATATACGTATCTATATATCTATACTCTCTCTCTCTCTCTCTCTCTCTCTCTCTCTCTCTCTCTCTCTCTCTCTATATATATATATATATATATTATATTTCAATTTATTTCACAGTCTATCTTAAATTAATATGAAGCTGTTTAGTATGATAAGCTAATAATAACACTGTTACTGATGAGCCTTTGGCACGTTTTGTGTTCCTGTTACTGACGTGTAGTAACATTCATATTGCAGGACAACATTCATTGAGTTTGCTTGCAAGTTAATTTTACATTCCATTTGTCACTTGGTGCAGTGAGAACGAGAAGACATGGTGGATTATTATGATATTTTGGGAGTGTCACGCAACGCCTCTCCAGATGACATTAAAAAAGCGTAAGTATCTACACACAGTATAAAAAACTGGGCCCTGTATACTGAACATTTTCTTGCTGAAGCAAACCCTAGCGCGGATGTTAACTCCTTATCAGGTGTATGTGATGGACAGGCTAGATTTAGATTTCTTATTTCTGTAACTACGTCCGAGTAGTCATGAGGGGTGTGATAATGAATCGCAATTAAGACATTGATAAGTCTTTACATTGTCCCAGCTAACCACACTACCAATTATATCTGCCTGGTGAACATATCTGTTATGGCTGGGGTCATAGTAAATGTTTAAATTAGATGAATGCAAAAAGAATCCTTAATCAAACAGCATAGTTCAATTACTAGGTTACAGGTTTTTTTAGATATGGGGTTGTTTTTAAAATGATCATATATTCTTCTGAAGCCTCTTGGTCCTGTTAAGGGTTGTCCATTATAGGGCGTTATACACCCACAATCAATTGCTCATTTACAAACAGATGCCATCGTAGACAATTCACATACCACCATCGTTTTTTTTGTCAACCTGCATGAACATCAAGAGAACATGCAGAGCTCTTAGATAGTTAACCGAGTTTAGGATCAAACCCGGTACCATGGAGTTGTGTGTTGCCAATTTTTACCCGCTGCATCAACAAATAATCAGATTGTTGTTGATTTAAAGACTTTTTCAAGCAGAAACACCTCTGCTTTAGTTGAAAATTCTTACCATGTTCACACTTTTGCATTTTGCTTTGCTTACACTAATGTAGAACTTTTTCCCCCAAACATTTTAGGTGGGGTTTAAAGAATAATTTAACGTTGGTACAAATGCAAATATTGGTAATCCACAGAGATTGTTGATTCAAGTGTCTTGTTGAAAAACAGCAGTGCTACACGTTTCTGTCTTATCTTTCATGACTCAGCAGCATGCACTGTAGGCACAATAGACAATGCTCAATCTTGGACTACCATCAGACATCTCCAAACACTGTATGCAGTAATATATAGTAGTAGTATAATAATATACTGACTAATTAACAAATCCTTTGTCTGTTTGTCACTATTCGATGAACAGTATTTTGCTAAGCAGGTAATCTGAAAACAGACCTGTTTTTGTAGTTATGCACAAAAAAAATGTGCTAGATATTTTAGTCATTGGCGTGTGTGTGTGTGTGTGTGTGTGTGTGTGTGTGTGTGTGTGTGTGTGTGTGTGTTTGTTTGTGTAGATACAGGAAGCAGGCCTTGCGGTGGCACCCAGACAAGAATCCAGACAGCAAGGAGGAGGCAGAGAGAAAATTCAAGGAAATTGCAGAAGCCTATGAAGTCCTGTCAGACAGTAAGACTGTTAAAGCCATGTTTACTAAATCCTAATTCTTATTTTTTTAAATAATAATTCTTTGTTTCATTAGTAATGCAATACTGTATTTTCACATTTTTCAGGAAGCAAACGAGAAGCATATGATGCTTATGGCAAAAGGGGCATGCCAAGCTCAGGTGAGACATTAACTCAGGAATGGTTCTTGACCCTTTTTGTCATTTCAGCCGCCTAAAACCTTCAATTATTAAACTATCAAACTTTATTAAAAGTATAATTTTTACTTTTTAAAATATAAGGCAAATGTAAGCATTGTCTTTGTAAATTTGCCATCTTAAATTAGATATCCATAGTACAATGCCCAGCACATGACACACGGACAAAATATAACACAACGGAGCAAACTAATTAAGAATTTGTAATTGTTTTCATTTATTCAAATCGTGGGCTATGACTATGATTGACTAAAACGAGGAAATAATAAGCTGTGAGAACAAATTCTTCCTACTGTAGTTAATAATCATCATCCAGTTTATAATTCAGCATTGCTGGGTTGCGCTTTACAAATTGAAGCAATGAAGTTTTTTTGGCCGTCATGAATACAAAGTCTATATAGTTTTCATTTAGCTAGTTTAACAGTAGTACTGGTTGATGATAATGAGATGGTGAATAACAAGATTATGTTTACATTTATGCATTTCAAACGCTTGCTTTTTAAAGGTGGATATAAGACTTTTTTTATTTTTATTTTTATAAATAAGGTCTAAGCCCCCCTAAGGATGAAATCCTATAACTGCACCTGCTGTAAATATTTATTTAAACTTACAGTATAGTCAAGTGGTTTCTATGATTAAAAATATGCATGAATGATTTGTTTAATCTTAATTTTTCAAAGGATCTGGCAGCAGTTCTTTTCCAGATGAATTCCCAGGATTCACATTCACATTCCGTAGCCCAGAGGAGGTGTTTCGGGAGTTCTTCAGAGGCCAGGATCCATTTGCCGACTTCTTTGGTTAGTTTGAGGGACAATCAGTGAATGCTTTTACCACAAGCTTATTGATTACTGCTGCTATTTTTACAGACCTTACAACTCTGTTGAGCTTCTTACATTATTCTTGTTCTTATATCTGTATTGCCCCTTTCTGGCCAGTGTGTGTCTTAGTTAATGACTTTTTCGCTCTCTCTCTCGCGCTGTCTCTCGCGCTGTCTCTCTCTCATAGACGATTTCTCATTTGGGGGCATGCACAGTGGGATGCACAGCGCTTTTCATGGACACCATGGCCCATCCAGACTTGGACCCAGCCGCTTCTTCTCCTTTCCCTCAGCAAACGGTTGGGATTCATTCTTTAGCACTACTCACATACATTTGTTTAGTCATCAGGTTACCTAGGTTCAGTTTATGCTAAATGTAATCAAAATAGGGCATTGTTAGCTAAAACGGTTAACGTGGTAAGTTGTATCCCGGAAAGATCTGGGTTCATGCCCTACCTCCACTAAGCTGCCACTGTTGGGCCCTTGAGGTCGGCCCTAAACCCAACTCTGCCACAGGGGCACTGCATCAATGAATTCCACTGCTGTGAAGTATACATGACAAAATAAAGACCTTCTGGTCCACGTGTCTTGCTCCTTGCTAAAATAATAGTAGTAATGTACATTAATACGGGAGAAACAAATGTATACTCTTTTTGATTTAGCGCTTTGCTAATAGCACTAAATAGGCACCTGTGGCTGTTTTATTCGGTTATTTTAACTGGTATGTCTTTGTAATATTTTGATGACACATTTTGTCTTCTGTAATGTCTGTAAACTTCAAATACTTAAAACCAGTATTTGGCATTTGATCATAATAAAGACACCCACAAGCTATTCTGTGCATGCTCCCCCAACCCACATTTATTTTTACACAAGTTGATAGTCAATCAAATGTCATTCCACTCGTTCTTATTTGTTTACGGTGTTAAAACTACCCTTATTAAGTAATGGATTATGGCTCTCACCTGCAGCTGACTTCACCACCTTTTCTTCCTCACTGGGAGGCTTTGGCACTGGAGGGGGGACTTTTAAATCTGTGTCCACTTCCACGCGGATTGTCAACGGGAAACGTATCACAACAAAAAAGTCAGTTTAATTCTATGCATGTTGCCTAATATTCTGTCACTTCATTATTAGCAGTTAGGCGTTCTGTCTTTCTTACAGCACACCGTTTAAGCTGGCACCTTTAGAATTAATAGTAAATATTTTTTTGTGCTGTCATGCAAAAGGGACCAATTAGATGCAAATCACTTTCTTTTCTTCTTATTTTTGTTTAAAAAAAAAACAGCTGTAGACGTTTTAAATATTTGTCTTTACAGGATCAGGGAGAATGGGCAGGAGCGAACAGAGCTTGAGGAAGACGGGGTTCTGAAGACTGTCCTAATTAATGGTATGTTTTGACTCCTTCCATTAAGCAGCCAATATAATGACAGTGTTTTAAATCTGCTATGGACAGCTGAACAGGTACTTTGCACTGTTACTGTGTGTGTTAGTGGGTGCGTTCACCTGGAGCATTGTACAGTATTCTGATCGGTTTAAAAGTCCAATCAGAATGAAAATGATTTTCATACATGCATACTTACGCACTCCTTTGATTAAGAGCAACACAACTAGCGGGTGTGTCTCCATCAAGTGATTCATCCCCATCTTTACAGGATTGAAAACGCGGGAAATAATGAGATAAATGTCACAAAATTATACTAATTAAACATATAAACACCAGATCAGAATAGACAATGTCTCATATAAACAGTCAACCGGAATTTTAATCGGAATGGTAAAAAGTATGTAAACGGGGGTACTGATTCTAATCCAGCTGAGTGTGTGTTCTCAGGTGTAGAAGATGAGATGGCTCTAGCTTTGGAACTCAGCTGCAGGGAGCAGTCTGGTCAGCCTGGTCAGATCCCTGCCAATGCTGCCCACTCGAATCTGGCCAATCACAACCCCCGAAACGGCACCCAGCGCTCCTTCAGCTCCACCCCTTTCTTCAGTTTCCCCGGCGACAATGACGAAGAGGACGAAGACCTGCAGATGGCACTAGCGTACAGTCTGTCTGAGATGGAGGCCCAGCCGCGGACAGCCGCCTCCCCCCAAGACATGATCTCAGGTGCCAGGGAAGGGCGGGGCAAGCACTGGAAAGAAATAGATGCTAATCACTGTCAACCCAGTTCAGTAAGGGATGCGTTACATGAATCAGCACAGAAATCAGTACAAATTACTTGTTCATCTCTAGCAGAGAAAGACGCAGGGAAGGAAAGAAGGAGGTTAGAAAAGAGTGATAGTCCAGAGGAGGTGCTTTTAGAAGATAGGAAGGGGAAAGAACAGGTTGCCAATGGTACAGCTGTGATGAAAAGTAAGGGGAAGTGTCAGTGTGTGGTGTGTTAAGTTAGAGGACAGAGAACAGATTCTCTGTAACAGTGGTGCATGATATTCTTTATGGCTGCCGTTTTGTTCTCACCTTATCTGAAGTTTTGTGGCACGTGTTCTAAAATATTTTTTTGCCTCTTTGTTATTGAGGTTACTAACACTAATAGCTCTATATAGCAAAGAGGATAATTTTGCTAACTGAAGCAGTATAATAAATCATATATCGATACACTATTTGTATCACACCTAGTCATGTTTGTGGAGTTCATTTACAGATAGTGTATTTTGTTTTACATCTACACTACTTCCTCTACTGGCATCATGCTAATGACTGAAGTCGGCTTAAAGTATTGAACACTGCTTTTATTTCGTTTATTAGCTAGACGTGGACCGGTGTCATTATTCAGACATAAACTGCACTTCTGATTACATCTGCCACACTAGGTTTATTTCACAAAGGTTAGCTGAGGAAGTATTTTAGCTTCTTTTGACATTGTTTTGAAGTGATGAGCAAGTTCGAAAGACGATACTACTTGAAATGCTAATGAACGTATACTCAACAGACTGCAAAAGCAGAATTTGGACTGACTTTGCTCTGTCTAAAGATGTGTGTGTTAATGCGCTGCTTTGGGACAATGTCTTTTGTGAAAAGCGCTATAGAAATAAAATTGAATTGAGTTACTGTTATTCATCAAAATGATGCGATAAAATTGTGCTCAACAAATCAGAACCTACTAAAACAAGGCGGCACTTTATTTGAAGTGCATCGAAAGTTTGTAGATGATGAACATTGGAACAAGTGTTTTGTTAATGAACGTGTTGTAGAATTTGATCGGTATGTATCAGGACGAATGGTATGTTGATGTCTTACAGTCTTATATTTGATGTGCCAATTATCGTCACAGTTGCCAAAGATAGTATATATGTCCTGTTGTCACCTGCTTTATTGTTTAATTACATAAATCGTCACTAGGTATGAAGTGACAGCATGTTTTTTTTATTTACCCAATTGCCAGATTAAGGGAACATCGGGGCTTTTATTTGCAATAGGCACAATGTAAAAAAGGCCACAAACCAATAGACAAGCACATAATGTTTTCACACATGCAGAATATTGCCATGCTACGAAAGTATTGTTTTATGACTGACCATGACTTTCATAGATGAATATCATTTGAAAGCACTGTGATGGAAAGATGAAAAGTATTTATAGCTATGCTATAATTCGTAATATACAGTTATATTTGCTTTCTTTTCACTTTTGCTCAATCATGCATTTTGGTTCACCTGAATTTGTTGGTATGAAGAGAAATAAACCCCAGAGAACAAACTTTAGAATTGGCTAAACTTTCCTTTGGACAAAATGTGCTGTATTCTGATCACTGATAATGTTTGCTTTACAAAACTGACCGATGCTTTCTCAAGCTTTCTCTCATGTCAAAGTTACTGTGGAAATTGTGTGCAACGAACACATCTAATATCTTTTTATTATAACTATAAATCTAATCTAATTTGTTTGATATTGCTTCATACAGAAACGGATTCCTTCTTTCGTACATCACTATCTGTTTGTCTTTTCCTGCCATAATTAAACCTGCTATTATTTTGTATATCTCTTTTATGCATCTTCATATATTTATGATGTGATGTGTTTGTGACTTCCTCTTCCTACTGTTACAGAGTCTGACTTCCAGGCCTTCACTGGCTGAGTGGTCAACATGCCCCCCCCCCCCTTCCTGCCCCCTGAGGTAAAGAGTAGTTTAGCATGAACTTCGAACCCTGTACATGCCTATTTCATGTGCAGCGTCCTCTAACGTGTTGTCCTCAACACGTTTATCTCTGAAAGCGTAGGCTGCCCTTAATCCTTAATGTTTCATTTTATATTTAGTGGTAGACTTGTTGATGTGCATTTAAATCAGAATGAGCTTGTGCGGCAGTCAGGAATAGCACCGTAGCATTACTATGACTGTGTGCTATAATGTAAGGACGATTAAAGTATAGCTCTGTGTTAAGGGAAGAATTTTAATCGCATGCCTGTCTAGTGGAACTCACTCTAACCATTTGCTGCTTTTTGGCATGTGGTGTGTGGCGTGCAGTAGAGATGACGTACATACATAAGGCTGTCTGGAGAAAGCACTAATGCCTCGTCCATCCGTGTGCCCTGAACAGGTGAAGAGCCGCCACTTGCTCTGCTCTCCATCTGCCTCTCCTGCTGCGCAGACACTTTTCAAAGTTTTATTTGGAAAAATACAACAAGACAGGTCAATAATATATTTGATAAAGATGTGTTTGTGTGTGTCTGTGTGTGTGTCATCTCTAGATGAAAGAAAGACTGGAAATATATTTAACAATATGCTGATATTCAAAAGGCTTGTCGGAGCTCATTTGTGGAATGTTTTGTCTAATGTTCGAAGGTTACTACAAAGCAGCATTTCAATTGAGTCAGTGTTACTCACACAGTTAATGTATTGTTCCTTTAGAGCACATGCTTCCAAATCCCCTAAAAGATAAAGATGAAATGAGTCTGATGGGTTCTTATGGTTTTATGTTTGGAAACTTGTCCTGACTCATGAAAGCTCGTCATCAACACACTTACCCGTAGACTAATCCAACGGACCTGTAATTAAACCCAAATTGAACAGAACTGACAAACGCTGCTGTACCTGAGGAATGCACCAACAATTAGACAAACAACAAAGTCACGCAGCGTAAATATGGTTAAAAAAAAATACAACGAAAAAATAAAAGCACATAAGTGTGTATTGTTATAGGAAAACAATAAATGACTGAAAGTGGTGAGATACTGTTGCCACTCCAAGGCTTAACACTTTTTCTTTGATTATGTTTTATTTCTTCAAAGCAGTTGTACTTTTATCCATTTGACACTTAAGTCAGTTCCTGTTACAGCAGTTTCCTAACCTGCCTCTTGCTCCTAAAATGAGTAAGTCCAGAATTTGTCATAGCTTGTCATAATAGCATATTACGGGGAAGCGTTACCTGGTTAAGGTGTTTGACTACTGCTTAGAAGCTTTGGGCTTTAATCCCTATTACCACCAATCTTCCACTGCTGGGCCCCTGAGCAAGGCCCTCAAACATCATCTGCTCAGTTGGATTAAAAATGAGATAAATGTAAGTTGCGCTGGATAAGAGCGTCTGCCGAATGGCAGAAATGTAAACGTAGCATATCACCAAGCTGGTCTAGTGGAAAACTTACTGGTACAAAGAGTTCACATGAGTTGAAACGTTAAACTTCATATGAGTGATTATACGGCTTTGTTAAATAGCAAGACATTTGAATCTTTATTAATATTGTAAGATAATGGCTAGCATTCACCGTATAAGCCCCTGTGTATGAGTTGTTACTACAGAAACAATAACCTGCTCGAATGAGTGTATTAGCTATAATATATAATTAATCAACATCTTCGGACCAATCAGATCTAAAAACTCGGCAGCCTCAAAGTATAAAGTTATCGCTTTCTCAGTCACAGTCGTCCATGTTAGTCCTGAAGCAGTCTGTGGGGATATACTGTATGATTGACAAAAGAACGACACTACAGCATAAATACCTCACACCAAGTTGCTGCACCACACCACATTTAATTCAGAACAATGTAAAAATGATAGTTAGATTCTGTTTTTATAGAATTTTTCCACACATTTGCTACAGGAATAAACAAATAGACTCATCAATCGATTATTTACAGTAATCAAACGACAGAAGGTGTCCACAAGTCAGAAAGAGCACAAGGAAAAGCGAGCACATTGAGTGATATTACACGTCGCGCTGTGAAGCACTAATCAGACAGTAAACTCCAAAAGCAGAGTTCTTGTGTGTAGGCTTTAGTACTGTGCATTGATATAATCACCATGTTGGCCTAAAAAGGACACGAAATGTGTTCTGATGATATGATATTAATCAGCAATATCCACTGGAGGGTATTACAGATATGCGCAAATGTGCCATGCCGTGTCATGCTGGTCCATTTGTATCTGTACCCGAAGCTTATGTCATTTTTCATTTTTAACCTTTTGTCCAGCTATGACTGATGCACAAATTATTCTCGTACTAAATACACAGTGGCAGAAATTCCATGTAGCCTTCCCTGCTACCACGGCCATGGCTGGATATGTACTCTAAAATACCTTAAGATCGATTCAGTCCGAGTAATAGCTTTTGCGAGTGTGTGAGGAAAGCGCAGGATGCGTATGAACAAAGTGCCACAATAGAGAATGGCTCACTGTGGGAGGGCTTTCAGGATGGCATTTACTTCCTCTGCCACAGCTGTGAGGGCAAACTCAAACTGGTCCTATAGAGACAAAGAACTATTAAATAGATCGATTACACAGAAAAACTCTTATACATTCTCTCAAAGTTAGCTAACACAGGTAGGATGAAGCTTTGACACAGGCTACACATCCATATATAATAGAAACTTGCAGCGTGTACCTTGGTGCGCACCATACTCGGCCTCTGGTCACGAATGTGCTCCAGTGTTGCAGCAATATCAATCTCTTTAACACCTACATAAACAGTGATACCCAGTAAGCCTGAAGTGCGGGAAGAACAAATTCAGTCTTTAGAATATACGATATACTGCCATACCTTTTGCCATGCGGTTTAGGACCATGTCAATGAGAATGTAAGTTCCAGTTCTTCCAGTCCCGTCGCTGCAAAGGATCACAAAAATAACATTTATGACTAAAATCACAGGCTAAACCGTATTAAACTCTGTTCATTAACATTAGGTCTGATAAATACAAATAATATTAATGTAAATGAAGTCACAAGGATGCTTTGTACATTTAGGGATTCACCAACGTGTGTGTGAATGTCTAAAGTAAGAGGTGGAGGGAACGAGACCATTTGGTTTAAATTTATATTTGTAAGTAAAATGACTGTTTTCTCTCTCTCTCTCTCTCTCGTTTTCTCTCTCTCTCTCTCTCTCTCGTTCTCAATTCAATTCAATAAGCTTTATTAGCATGACCATATGTGTACAGTATTGCTAAAGCATTACAGTGAAGAGAAATC
>JAOUQX010000040.1:12534103-12547171 GCA_028566295.1 Liobagrus marginatus
GTTATAGCAATAGAACAAACCCTAAATAATAAATTAAACTAGCAATCGTTGAGTCTTTAAGTATTTAAGGTCCACTGTTTATACCATCACCGTATTCAAGTGATTTATTTGAATTCAAATAATTACTCTCCCACTTTTACCAAGTTTGACCAAGTTTATTTTTGCCACCGTATTCCTCCTAAAGAATTTCAGACTACACATGTGTGGCAGACTAGTCTAAATTAATCCAAAGTATGAGTCAGTATTAAATATCCTGAGACATCAAATAGAAACTTTGAAAAGAATGCTTCCTCTGGACACACTCACACAAAGCACTGCATCCTGTAGAAAGTGGCAAACTCTAAGATAAGACTCGACAAGGAAGCTGGGGAAAATCAAAGGCCATTTGCACCCAGATTGTTAACTTCCTGACAGAATGCCTGACAGCAGCTACCATCAGCAACAGCGTCAAAACAACAGCACACGCCTGACTCGCACATCCCGTAAATGAGCAACAACACCCATATCACAGAGAATTCCTCTGCTCCCCAACCCCTCATTTCCTCTGGGAACTGACGACCTGTAATCACACTTGGATAAACCACCATACTTCATTACTGCAGTGATTACACCAATTAGCAGCATGTAGGGAGTGGCCCACAATACCTCGAACCACCACCAGACGGCTTAGGCTCTCCAATGCGGTGAAATTGGTCGATGCAATTTGCTCCCGAGACAAAATAAGAATGCTTTACCTGAAGATGGTGTGTATTGGTATTCCAACTCGAATATATTCCTTAAGTGGAATGACATTTAACTGCGTTTTTATTAACGGCTATAAGTTATCAGAGGAAATATGGTGTGATCTCTATAAAGTGGTTCTTCATGCTCATTGAAGTGCACCAAACAACACCTGTTACATATTACTACACATAGATGACGAGCTGTTGAAAAAGTAATTAAATGCTCAATCGAGGAGAGGATGTGGAGTAACCACTGTGTATTTCACATAAAGTAAAGGAGCCTCAAAGATCTAAAGACCAACTCATCTTTCCACAGGCATCTTGAGGATACTGTTTGTGTGCTTCAGAGCAACACATGACACAAATTTGCAAAATCTGAGCGTAAGATTAGCAGTTTTTTTTTTTCTTTTTTCTTGCTACAACCCTAACCCTTTTAACATCTTCCTCCCAACAGATGTTAAGTTCAGGAGTGGCATTCCAGCTGGCCACAAGTGAGCGTATTTTCCTACCACAGTCTTCAGAGAGAAGCCACAAAACAGCCTGCAGAAGCACAACATAAAACAAAACTCAGAAGAGAAGGGGAAACATGAAGAAATGTTTTTAAAAAAATAAGTGGAGTAAAAACTAAAGATTTTCTAATTCAGCCTTTATTGAGGTTTCTGGTTTCAGCATTGCAACCGTTTTATGTGTGAGAAGAGCTCCCTGTAATTTCCTCACCACCACCACTACCACTGGACCGGCTTGTAATAAAAAGATGTCTATTCTGGGTTTCTCTGTAATAATGGATTCTTCTTGTCTTCATGCACTTCTGTCTCTTTCTCCTATTTGATCAAACAGGCAGCAGGTGCAGATCAGTTGATGGATTGGTGGACACGCAGATGGCATGGTAGCGAGATGGATGGGTGGATGAATAAATTGCTCGCTAAACAGAGGAGAAGAGAAACTCTTCAAGGTCTTCTTCTCAACTCTTTCAAGGATACCAGCCAGATGGAATGTGCTGTGAAATGTTTATCGGCAGCTGACCGTTTAGGAATCGGGGATTTGACAAAAAACACTGTGAAAAAATGACCTGTAAACTGTTATGATTTGTGATCCTACCCTCGCGTGATGGCCAAAAGTTCCATTCTGATGTTGGTTTTGATCTCCTTTACTTTGCATATAAAGCAGCGTTGTTACAATGCCTGTTGTTAAAGTTAGTATACAAGCCAACTGTTATATGAATCAGCGTAAGCCAACGTTGCTTAATGGATATAAGATGTTCCGTAAATTGACAGGATACCCTGGTGTTTAGTTCATTTAATTCACCATAGAACAGTCATAATAGTTTTCTATTCTAATATTCTAATATTATTATTATTATACTATTCTAATAGTACAGTCATAGTTTGAGCTGATAGGAAGGTTGTGAGTTCAAATCCCTGAACCTTTATAGAGCTACTGTTATATATCAAGCAAAAACGCTAAACTATATGTAATAGAAATAGGCCACACAATTGTCCATCCACCCTTTTTTGTAGCAAATGGTAGCTTCACAAGACACTAGAAATTTAACTGCCCAACTGTATTAATGAGATAAATGTACATCATTCTGAATTAAGGCATCGGCCTAATGTCATGAATGTAAATTTTCTGTGTTGCTTATTATGTACAGGGTCACATGGAGCCTTGGGCCTATCACAGAGGACTTATGGCACAAGACAGGGGACACCCTGGATAGAGTGAGACACTTTTTAAGTATCTGTACTTTACACAAGTTTTTTTTTTTTATTCTAGAAAGATAATATCGTATTTTTTTACTCCACTACATTTTCTTTCAAGGTCCTTAAGTAGAAAGGTGTTGCCTTTATTCAGAGGGTGATGTGTTTTTTTCTGAAATGTGATTGGTTGTTTGCAGGTATATCAGCAAAGTCTTATAGCCTATCTGTAAAGTTATGCAATGCCACATCATTCTTTTGTGTTTTTACGGGTTAAGTGTCAGCATGAAGTATAATCAGGTGAGGTAAATGATTTTTTGAATGTTGTTCCCGCCTAGTTGCCATAGCTTTACGGATAAGTCGCTAACGCATCGGTAATGATGCTAGTCTATTCTGTGTCTGACTCTGCACTGGAGGCAAGTGGTGTGATGCAACAAAAGACAAATCCTCAACTGTAAACATATTTTCCTTTCTATTTCTGACATAGTTCAAGTGTGTTGCAACAGGCACTTTGTCAGTACTACGTCCAGTGTAGCAGCGTCAATTGGTTGCGGCGCGATGCAACATGACGACAGTCAATTGGTGAAATAATGTTAAAGCCATATTTACATTTGGAAGATGGCCTTACTCAGAGTGACTTCCATTTATCTCACATCCAAGAAGTGGGGTAGCAGTGACCTGTAATCACACTTGGATAAACCACCATACTGCATTACTGCAGTGATTCCACCAATTAGCAGCATGTAGGGAGTGGCCCACAATACCTCGAACCACCACCAGACAGCTAAGGATAAGGACAAGAGAGTTGGACAGGGTACCCCAGCAATGACAGCTTGGAGGCACTGGGAATTTAACCCACACTCTACCGATCACCAGGCCAACATCTTAACCCACTTGCCAACGCTTACTTTGTCCACCTCTATGCACACTATGGACAATTGAGAAATTCCAGTCAGCCTACAACATGTCTCTTTGAACTGGTGGAATAACCAGGTATACAAGGGAAACAATTGAAAGATGGGGTTCAACAGGCAAACTCTATGTACAGTACATAGGGCAGGGCCAAGAATCAAATCCCCAAAATAGAAATGTGAAGAAACTGGGCTAACGTCTAAGCCACCGTAAAACCACCCCCATCTACCTATTATATTCGATCTCTTATATGACACAGAGATCTCTTTAAGCTTTCAGCTGATAATAAAATGTCCACCACATTAATGTTTCATAATTAGATTCCTGTATTTAAATCAGGTGTCTGATGAAAGTGACTGAAAGGATATACCCAATTACTCATTAATGAAAAACACTGGCCATTTGCAAACCCAGTGGTGAAAAAGAAATGTGTGGTTTGGCTGACTAATGCAGCAGCGGCTGAATTTCTCCAAAAAGTTGAGAAAAAAGTAAAAAACACAGGCTTGTTGCATGACAAAATCTCTCCCAACCAAGACTTGTCCTTTAATACCAAGACCTTTTAATGTGGCTTCTCTCCGATTGCACATGGGGAAACACAAACCACATAGTCGGGACAGTGCTTATTATGCGCTGAGGCTATGTGTATATGTGTTGCTGTGTGCTCAAGGAATGCTTGCTGTAATCCATGCAGGGCACTTTAAACTGAAATGACACATCTTAATTTGTCAACAAGCCTCCTCATTGGAAACAGAACGGAGCAAGGGGAGAAAGAATTCCAGGACAGTGTATAGCTCAGTTTTTAAAAAATACTAATAATAAAATGTGGATGTATTAATAATGCAATTAGAAGATACGCTTTTAATAAGGCCTGAAAGTTCTGCGCTTGAATGTAAGTACTGTGTATTCTATATAGCGCGTTTTCTACATGGACACACATAAATAGTGACATAATCCAAAAGCAATTCCAAATCTGAAAATCATGACCGGACACCGTTTACAGACCTGATAAAGACTTATGTACAAATGATTTATTATGCAAAATACATTGCTTAATATTACATAAATGAAAGATTAAATAAAGAATCCTCACTGTGAAACTGTACTTTAAAAGGCCATCATCATATTTCCTGTCATGCCCGCTAACCTTTATTTATTTAATTATTTATTTAGCTTTGATAAAAAATACGGATTATATGAAATATAATCATAATCATTGGCAACGGATTATATGAAATGACCAATACAAGACAGTAAAACACAGTAAACAAGCATAAATGTATACTAACACACACGCAAATAAAAATTTAAATTTTAAACATAAAATCAAGGAAAGCTCAATTAAATGTATGGATTTTCTATAAATACATCTCTGTAATATTTCCTGAATCTTAAGGTTGTTTTAATTTATAAGGTAAAGAGATTCCATTGGGTTGAATTCGATTTTAAACAGAGGATACAATGGACTACTATTTGCGAATTTCTGTTTGTAAATAAAAAAACAGGTGTTCTAATGTCTCCTTTGTATGATTACAAAAATAAGATGAGCTGTTAAAGTGTGATGAGTTGTTAATTACCCGGGTAAAAGCCAGGCTCTTTTCCAGTTTTCCTGCATGCTAAACGCTAGACACAAGATAGTCAAAGTGTGGTCGAGTGTGAGTGACGTCGCTTCCCTGTATGCTGCTTTGGAAATTCAAATGCAAAATGATTTGCAATTGCATTTATGTTTTAGCAGACTACATGCACGATGCAGAGAAAGTGAAAATATGGTAATGAACACTGCAATTTAAATAGGACAGGGTCGTAACTCAAACCACAGCGAATACAGTTGCAAATGGTCTTCGATTAACTGCTGATTGTACAGTGTGTACCCCGCCTCACTCACGCCATACGTTATCTGGGATAGACTCCAGCACCCCTGCAAAACCCTGAACAGGATAAACGCTAGAAAATAGATGGAGAAATGAATGAATGAATGAATGAATGAATGAACGGGTGAATGAATGGATGAATGAATGAATGAATGAATGAATGAATGAATGAATGGATGGATGGATGGATGGATGGATGGATGGATGGATGGATGGATGGATGGATGAATGAATGCTTCCATAGAGCTGTAAACTGAAATCAGCTGTAGATGCTTTATCCTCATCCCCATCCTCATTTAGCCACATACTGGCAGGTGTGGGAACTATGAGGAAAATGGGGAAGTTAGAGGAAATGAACATAAAATCAGACGGAAAATGTCAAACTTTCACTTACAGTAATTGAAAACAGGGAATCGTGGGGTTGTGAGTTGGCTATCAGCTGTTCCACTGTGCACTTTACTTTGTTATATAAAACGAAATACAACTCAAATCAAACCAATGAATTATTTGTCCTGGTCATGGTAACAGTGGATTTCAATTTTTAATTTACCCTCGATAAATCACACAGTCTACCTCACTAGCATGAACGGAAACTCAGGATCAAAACTTTATAGTTTACTTTATAGTTGTAAAGCACAAACACTACCAGATTTGCCAACATACTTTATATGCAAGAGAGAAAGTAAGAAAACGGAATCAATAATGAGTCTAGATGCTACTACAAAGACATATTAGATGATTGAGTTAAACACTTACAGCTCTTAACTTAATGAACATGAAGACGTAAATAAAACATAACGATTTTTACAATCTGGTCCTGTGTGCTAAATGTAAATATGAATAACTGTCAGTTAAATCACCTGTTGTAAACATACCCACATCTGATTCATGGACTTTGTGACGCCAGCCTTGTTTGAAGACAGCAGTTAAGAGGTAATGAAATTATAGTTGCTGTTTTTTCCAAGAAGACCAAAGTCCTTGCCAGTCTTCCCAGAACTTTAACCGATAACCATTGCATGTCATAATCTCTGCATTCTGCATAACTAACAATTAAAAAAGAAAAGTTGTTTGGCTGTCTTTCACCTTAGAATATTGCGTGAATTGAGCGAGAATATAATCATTTTTATATTAAATATTGTGAAAGAATGAGTGAGAGTAAATTTTCATCTGTTGGCTCTTTGCAATACAATTGTAGCCAAAAAACATACATTTTAATTGTAAAAGTGAAAGGTGCTGGAGGTGGTGTTGGCTCAATGGTGAAAGGCTCTGGGTCAGTGATCAGAGAGTGGGGGGTTCAAGACTTGCACCAGGCAAGCTACCATCATTGGGGGCCTTGAGCAAGGCTCTTAACCTTATTTGCTCCAGGGGTGCTGCATGTTCTGGATCTGACCGCAGTGGTCAAATTTGTATGCTGGTATATGTGGAATAAAAACATTTCACTGTGTGTATGTGATAAATAAGATTTGTTGGTCAATCAAAATGAAGGCAGAAAGGATGTAGAATAAATTTCTAGTCATAGTTAGTATCATAGGGATTATTATGAACTATTAAACTGCTAGTGGGAATAGAAACATCATGTAAACTTCTGTCTCTCCCAGGTTCGGATCGTGCGATCTCTTTAGATAACTCGCTAATCTCCCTTTCATCCATTGCTTGCTATATTGGGGGTAATCCCATGTGAGGTGTCCATGTTAGTATGTACTTCTACAATATTAGAAGTATTTGGTTATTTTAATTCACACAGCCCACCCAAGCGCTTTGTGCCTCTTATCACTACTGCAACTCGCTCCGGACAGATCTACCTCTGATTTCAATTTGTCCTCAGCAGAATTCAGCTGCATGACTTGTTTTAAACCTGACAAAGTTCTCCCACGCTACCCCAGTTCTGCGCTCCCTACATTGGCTTCAGGTAGCTGCAGGCATCAGATTAAAAACACTGATGCAAGAACTGGGCAGCACATCCAAGCTCATGGTACTGTCCACTGCACCACACTCTCTCAGACCCACAAGTACTCAGAAGAAGACATGAACATTTACATATACAACATTTGACACCATTATCCAGAGTGATATACAAAAAGTGCTTTAAAAGGATTTAGTGCTTTAACCCTCTGGGTTCCGAGGGTGTTTTCGGACGTGTGAGATGTTTTAATGCCCTAGCAAAATGTTCTTTACTTAAAAAAATTATTTTTGGATTTTTAAACTTCCAAATGTTCTCAATAAAAACGCATTTGTCTTCAAAAAATGTTTTTTATATCCTATAGGATAAACTAAAATTCAGATTCTCTAAGATAGGATTTTTTGACAAGGGTACGAAAGCCCAACAGTTCACTGACACGATTTATTGTTTTTTGTCATATGAGTGTAACTGAGTAGCATATAAGAAGATATATCTGTTATAACACTTACCTGTTTCACTTGTAAAATACGAAGTATATTTCAATATATTGAAACAAGAATAGAACTGCACTGAAATCATATTAGCATTACATTAGAGCGAGTAAAGGCATCTTTAGAGGAACAGTTCCTAGAGGAGGAGTGAGAAGAGGAATATTGTCCTGTCCAAGGGCACAAAATGGGAAAATAGTGCATTTGCTCAAGGAGAGGAAAGGAGAGAGGCAAGAGGAGTAAGGAGGGAAAAGTTGAATTGACTAAGGAGAAAACAGAGAGAGAGAGAGAGAGAGAGAGAGAGAGAGAGAGAGAGAGAGAGAGAGAGAGAGAGGTCCTAAATTTTTATGTGCTCCATTTTCCTTTTTATTTCATCTGTACTCTCTTATCTTTTCTCCTCCGTGGTGACACTTGATTAAGGACGGCAGCTTGGTGGCTACACTAATGGGCTCCAGAGTTGGGTGCTAGGCCGTCTGGTCAAAGGTTCCCAATGCTTTCTCCCCCAAAAATCCGGTCTGCTTGCTGCTATGCATGAATTACCAGCCACAGGAAAGTTAAAAAAGAGGAGGCTAAATTAAGTGCCCTCTCATTCCAGCATTTTCATGGTTTTCTAAAAACAGGGTGCAAGATGATTCACATTTTATAAGCCCTCTCGTGCGGCCGCCTGCGTCACCCTGGCGCTCGGACTCCACCACTCGTTCACACATCTCCCTCATCCTCTATCTCATTCTTTTTTCTAAAGAAGAAGCAAATCTTCTCATATAACAGCGGGGCAAGAAATCGAATGTAAAACCTCAGATAAACTTCAGTGACAGTTTAAAATGGAAATACCTCAAGAGGTTGTTTGTAGTTTTTTTTTGTGACTATGCTAAAATCACAGTCGACCTTGGGAACGCACTTGCTGAAGAATTTCAAGTGTGTGTCGCTAATTTGTCTACTCCTGGTCTACATTGTGACTGATCTGAACGTTAATCTCAGCAAAATACAAGGTTGATACCAGCACAGCATTTTGTGTTTGTAGCAGAATCATTCAAAGCCTGTAAGCTGCCAGTCGGAGAGGAGAAAAAGAAAGGTAGTGACATTTCTCTAAGCGAGTTTGACAGCTAGTGCCGCTTTAAACACTGTCCATTATCATTTACGCAGCATGGCTGCCACTGTGCTGGCACTGTGTTCTGAGGAAAACATTAGGCTGCTAAGGGCTGAGGAATCTCTTATAAAAGAGTACACAGTCCAGAGAGTGGACAAAAAGGCCACTACTCCAGCAGCTTGAAGTTGACTTCTACTGCCCCCTATTAAACATTACAGATATTACAATGAACAGCACTGTGGGATGGTTGTTATGAAAATCTTTATATGGATGCACATGTCTATTTATCCATCATCCATTCCACCATTCGTGTTGACCTACCTCATGAGAAATATTATTTGCATGTGTAGGTGTGTCAGGATGCTAAATCCGACAAATGCATGCCATATGTCCAGCTCTTAGCCATTCATGTAAACAGAGAGAGAGAAAAAAACAGGCAAAAAATAAACTTGCAACTTCACCACAAAAAAGCCCAAAAGCCATTACAATGAATTACATTCCACAGTTACGACTGTTCACACACAGTGACCGTATATGCTCCTCAAGCCTCCATTCATCCCCAAGAGGGAGGAAGGGAGCCTTTGAGCTCTCAGTGAGAAGAATTGGCATGGCTGGCCTGTGGTTTGGAGGAAGAATGGGAAGTATGCTGTTACTGTGGTGCTGGTCAGACGGCAGGCTTTGGGTTTCCTCACCGCACCAGCCATGACCACAACTCCCCATCACTTGCACTCAATCTCCTTAACCATTTTAAGCTATAAAACGCTTCCTTACTAAATACTGCTCCACCCAGCACTTAAATTCCATACATTAAAAGAACACCCCATTCTACACCCACATAATAGAAAATAAAATAGGCTTGTTGGCTTGTTAAAGTTGAGAGATCAGACTGATCGGCTTTTCCTCCACATGTTCTGATGTTGTTTGTGGTCTCTTCTGCCCCTATCATGAGCAGACACATACAAAAACAAGAGTGGTGATGGGTTCGATTGAGCTGAGTGAGGCAAAGAAAGAAAAGAAGATGGCACCATTGTTCCTACGTGCTTTAAGGCACCCACCATCATCCCCGTACCAAAGAAGTCTTCAGTGTCCATCCACAATGACTATTGACCCGTCGCACTCACACCCACTGTGATGAAATGCTTAGAGAGGCTTGTCATGAGGAACATCAAGACTCGGCTACCACCTTCACTGGACCACCTGTAGTTTGCGTATCGTCAAAATCATTGCCACGACCCTCCGTCTGGCACTCACCCACCTGGACAATAAAGTACATATGCTGTTCATAGACTTTAGTTCAGCGTTCAACACAATCATCCCTCAGCCTGAGTCAACCTGACTGAGAAGTTCAGCCTGCTGGGCCTGAACACCTCCTTCTGCAACTGGATCCTGGAGAACTCAGTCAGTCTGGATTGGGAACATCATCTCCAGCACCACCTCACTGAGCACTGGGGCCCCGCAAAGCTGTTTGCTTAGTAACCTGCAGTTCACAGTGCTGACTCACACCTTTGCAGCTACGCACGGCTAGAATCACATCATCACGTTTGCCGGTAACATGACTGTGGGGAGTCTCATCAGCAAGAACAGAGAGGAGGTGCAACAGCTAACTGGCTAAAGATGGTCAAGAGCACCAAGTTCCTCGGTGTTCATCTGGCAGAGTACCTCACCTGTTCACTTAACACCAACTCAATCAGCAAGAAGGCCCAGCAGCATCTCTATTACTACATAGTCTGAGAAATGTCGATCTGTCCCCCCCCCCCATCCTGACCACGTTCTACAGAGGGACCATTGAGAGCTGAGGTCTCTCTCCCCTATATCATGGACATTTACACTTCATGCTGCATCCGCAAAGACACCAGCATTGTGGCTGACCCCATACACCCATCACACACACTCTTCACCCTCCTGCCTTCTGGAAACAGCTACGGGAGCATTCAGGTCGCCACAATTAGACTGTCCAATCATTTTTTCCACAAGCCATCAGGCTTCTCAACACCAAAAATTGAACTGAAATGTGTGTGTGTTGGTGGGGGGAATGAGGGTGAGTTTAAATATTTAAACTTTAAATTTGTATGAAATATATCAGTGTATTTTTGGTTATTTATTTTCTTTTGGACACGCTCATATGTTGGCGTTTATATGAGCGGGGGGTGGGGGGAAGGGGGGGAATGGAGATTCTGCAGCAAGTTGTCCTGACACCCCAGGGTGCTGCGTCACCAACTTTGGGAGCCACTGGTCTATGTGACTCTAAGCAGTTTTGTGTAGAACCATGGTCCTAAAGACCTATGGCAGCTATATATGGAAATGAAGAAGCTTTTTGACTTGACTTATACTGTACCGTATGTAATTACAAGAATGAGCTCATCTATATTCCACACCTAAGTAAACCTAAGTAAAAATCGATCTTAAAAAATAAATAAACAGGAAATTAATAAAACGCGTTGGAAATGATTAATGAGTAGATATGTTATGAGTATATATTTACTTTTACTTTTGATACTTTGGTCCATTTAAAAACATGTATTTTGTACTTTTACTTAAGTAAAAATTGGTCAAAACAACTTTTACTTGTAATGGAGTAATATTTGACCAGTAGTATCTGTACTTGCACTCAAGTGAAGAAGTAAGGTATTTTAACCAGATAATAATATTTTTTAATACGCCAAATTTAACCTCTTTGTAGTTAAAACGGTTCACTATGCTAATAAGTTGAGACAAGAACAGCTTTCAGTGGAAATTTACACCTGATTAATACAAAGAAGAAGGACTTCAATGTCATCATAACAGAAGACTTTTATTTTGACGTTCTTCCATGCACCTCTAACACGGAAGTGAATATAGTGATTCATACTACCGTACTCTGTAGTGTGGAAGATTAGTGCATGTGGCAGAGGACATATGTCGCTTTTTACTCTATATAATAAACACTATTTAAAGTGTTAGTATGATATTTCCTATGGAGCCGTGAGGGTGTATGCTCGTATTCTTGAACACTTCACTGTGTTAATGTAAGCGGTTTTCTAACACTATTGGCTTGTGTTTTGCTCTCCACATAATAGGCAATCAAATAAAACTCTCAGGCAAACACGTAAAAATTAATAGTGCTCGTAGTATTTAATGATAGAATTTTGTTTATTTATTTATTTATTTATACAAAATTTCCTCGTGCACGATTCGAACTGTCTGTTAGTAATACTGTGATAAATTATGGATATTAGTGATAATGTAATATGTAAAGGAACACATTCAAAGGTTAAAATATGTTTGTTTAATGTTATTGTGTTATTAATAAATAAGTCATTCTATTTTGTTGTTAAGTAATAAGACGCTGTTTTATTTCTAAATGCAGCATGGTTCGTTGTAAACTTTGTGTCACACTGAATTGATTTATATATCAGATTCTCACATGTGAATTAATGTTGTATATATTGTATATTATACAATACTTTTCTTAGCCTCTATAATGGTGGCAGCACAAGTTTATTCTTCAACAGAATCCAAGTATCCTACAAATAATGAGACACAGCACTGGAAAATGCAATGAAGCTGTTAGAGCTTAACTTTGAATAACATTTCCGACCAAGGTGTTTGTGTATCGTCTTATTCCCTAAAGCCTAAATTAATTTATTAAATAAAAATTAATCTTAAACCTAAATGTATTGCTCTTCTGGTTAAACCCCACTTAACTAACCAGTCCATTATGCTTCTAACTGTAATAACAACATAGTGTCAACCACTCTGTTTATAGTTTAGGAGCGGTTATAGTAATTGCCACCATTTGATTTTCTTCAATACTTCAACAGTTCTTCCATTTTCAACAGTTCCTGACACCCTGACCTGATAAAGTCCAGTCAAGACCCTGGTGCTGATTATTGATATCGCTATTTTCATAACTGTGACTCATCCTACAAGCCGAAAGAATTTCTGAAAGCACACTTTACAAGAAGCATGAAACTGAAAGAACTAGAAAGTTGCCTTCAGCAAGTGGACGGGTTTGAAGAACCAAAGATCCTCCTTGAACAGTATCCCACCGGCGCACATATAGCAGGTAACAGTGCTTATTGAGTTGTGGTTTTTAATGAATTATTTAAGGTCACCTACATAACTTCTGAAAAATCTGGTTTTTCAGGTGTGCTTCATATTATCTACTCCGTAGTCAGTTTGCATATAGTGAAATTCTGACTACCGGTATATATTTTTTTATTCTATTTAAATGGTAAATGAAGTATGTTTCTGTTTTCCTTGAGTTAGACCCATAAGTATGTAAGAAATTCATTTTGAAGGATCACAGTGATGGTTGGTATCATTCATTCATTCATTGTTTAGCGTTTATCCTGTTCAGGGTCGTGGGGGCGCTGGAGTCTATCCCAGCTAACTTAGTGTGTGAGTTAGGGCGGGGT